>APFE030697003.1:64714-106894 GCA_000404065.3 Pinus taeda | reverse complement strand
ACTTGTACCTTAAAGGGTGTGGTGTTTCCAGAGTAGCTGCTGGAAGCCGATGCGTTGCTTTTGGGTAGCCGCTGAAGGATCTGGGCAAAGCTGTCCATCATCGCGTTCCGTTGTCGCTCGAGGGCTTCTTCGAGCAAGATTTTGATGGGATCTCCTGCCCCCTCGTCTTTCTTCTCGTCCGCCATGGGAGGCCGTCGGGATATGCGAGGCTGGTCTTGCAAAGGTTCCACCAGTTCAAGCCCTAACTGCTTATATCCCGACCTTGTTGGGGACATGCAAAGAAAAACAGAGAAAAAACAGACTGCTCTGATACCACTGATCCGGATTTAAACAGGAACGCAACAAATTACAGAGATAACCATATACACAAAGATGCAGCGGAAATAATACTTCATTTCATTAATGGAAAATACTGAAACATGTTTACAATCAGAAATGGAAATAAACTAGCTAGGGCGATCGTAGCTTATCTCTGAGAAGAGATGTGATGGCTACATGCCTCTGAACTGTGTTACAATGAGGCTCGAAGGCCTATTTATTGTTGAGAAACAATGAAAAACCCTTAACATTCCAAAACCTAACCCTAGGAAATGAAACGCCAAACTGTGGGCCCCGTTTGGGGGAAGTTGGTACATCAACTTCTCGGGGTCGTAACTTTAGCATATGATCTCCGTTTGACGCGTACAATAGCTCATTAGAAAGATCTATTCGAGCACTATCATTGTTGGAACAAGCCCCCGGATTCCCCAAAAAACGTCGTTTAGGGCCTCAAAACAGCTCCGGAAGTTCAGGACCCGAAAAACTGCTAAAAATAGTAAGGAAACTGAAAATGCTGAGAAAGACAATGGTGGGGGTCCAGGTGGACTTGGCAGGTGGCTAAGATTGTGAAGAAGACTTCCCTCGGCTAAGATTGTGAAGAAGACTTCCCTCCCATAAGCCGTCGCAACTCATAAATATCTATCATGGGATTCAATGCAGGTGGAGAGCGTGGATGAATCTGCATTTGTCTGGTAAATATAGCATCTCTGAGTGCTGGAAGCATATGATTGGTTGTGTTAGATGAACAAATAAGCATTAGCCATTGGCTGTGAGGCTTGACTAAGAAATGGCAATGGCATTCTAAGTCAATCTTAGATAGCTTTTCAATCTTCTTAGAATTTTTCTTGGACAAATCCTGCCACATTTTGGTTAGCAATTTAATATTTGGTACAGCTCCCTCGGGGCAGTATGAAATAATATTTGCCTGAAAAAAATTATCGGTGATGGATTCAATGAGGTCGTTGGAGATGTCCCTTGCATTGAATACTATTTTTTTTGTATGTTTGAGGCGAATCTCCCATTCCCTGAATACTATCTCCTTATGTGATTCCTTTATCCTTGGGAGATCGGCTAATATCCCTTTAGCACTGTCTTGCCATGTTATGTAGCCTGCAGTCTTTTCCTCAATGTCATCAAAGTATGTCCTAAGATCAAACAGTTGGTCCACTTATGAGTTGTGTTACACAAATCATGAATGATAACTAATTTCTGACATAAAATTATTGTTGTTGAGCAAGGAGAGTATTTAATTCTCCTTCTTCCCTTTTAAACTCTAGCAATTTAGGATTAAATTTCAGTTGTTCAATCCTATGTTGTAATTCCTGAATTTGAGCATCCCTTATCTTCAAATCAGAGTCATGTTGAATTTTAAGGGCGTCAAAGATTTTCTAAAGCTCAATAAGTTGTTATTGACATTGGTTAGCAATTTTTTTCTTTTCACTTTCAAGACCTTGTAACAACTGCATAATGTTTTCCTCCTTTTCCCTCAAAATTTGATCTATCTTGGTGGCTTTGTCCATAGTCATAGAAGCATAAGCTCCTATGAATTGAGTAAGTCTTTTAAGTTCCTTTGCAAGAGTGGACTGTGAACCTTTCCATAGTACTTCAAAAGAGTAATTTCAAGGGACTAATGCCTAAGATTGGTTAATATTCCTTTTCTTTCTTTTCCTTTTTACTACAACCTTATGTTGAGGATTGTAGAATATGTCAAGGGGAGGAATCTCTTCAAACCTTAATACGACCTTTGAGGTTGGAAATGCTAGTATAATTTCTATGTCTTCAATCTCTAAAGGTTGACCAGTACTTGTTGAATCAGAGTTTTCTCGAAAGTTGCACAAGTGTCTAAGAATTTTTCTTGTGACATAGTCTTTAAAACCTCAAGCATATTTCCTTTCAAAATCTGGGTACATTGTTCCCATATCTCTTTAGGTTTAGAACTTGGCAACTATCCCTTAGTATGAGTGGAAGAAGAAGGCACTCTATCGTTTGGACCAAAGATATCAATAACCTATGTAGAATAAATCTCTATAACCTTCTCTTGAGTTGTGTTTTCCTATGAAAGTTTTAATGAATCCAAAAGTAAACGGGACAACTTCGTTTCCATGTATTGGGAAAATTGATTGATTTCCTGCAGATCTAGACATTCTGAAATATGTTCAACAACTATTGAATAGGTGGTAGATTTTTCAAAGACATCATCAAACTGATGAAGTTCATGAGAGGATTGCCTTACACTTGATTGATTGGTAACATTTTTAGTAGTCCCATGAGGATCATATTGCCTATTAGGGATAGTAGGAAATTTCATCTCTAAAATAGAGTTCACCTCAATATTTGCATGTTTGAAATTATCCAATGTATACATACCACAATGGAAAGGAAAGGTAGGCCATACTTTCTAATTTGATTCTTTCAATACTTTAAAATTCCATTACCCACAGTTTGGTAAGCTATATCACAAGCCAACAATTTATCAGGGACATATAGGGGAAAAACATGTGGATTAGCCAGACTACCAAAGACCTAATTGTATGTAAACAACTCTTTGCCAAACCAATTCCCAACCCTGAGCGAGTCTGCCTCTACTTCTGGGGAAATCCTAGGGGCTCTTTTATTAAAAATAATTTGATGAATAGGCAACGTGACATACTGGGAGATTTTATATAAATGGGGTTGGTATTTGGAATCCTAGAGGATATTATGGTATATATGAATCAGAGTTAGGTCTGCTAAGGTCCATTTCCATCCCATGGAGGCAAAATCCATATTGTAGCAAGTGTCCATAACATAAGCACTCATATAAGAAGGAGGAATTATATTTTTTTGAAACTGTATGATTTTTGATAAAATTCAAAATGTGAGTGGCTAGATTATCAGAATAAATATTTCCCCAATCTAATATATATCCTTTCGAAGTAGCATCAATCAATGGATTGCATTGATCTAGGAATTTCTGAGTATTAGGATAAGAAAATAATCTACATACCATGGCACCAATTTGACAATAAGAACCTGCGAGAGAGTCTACTGAATATATGCCCTTTTCCTCACACTATTGGCATTATGATGCATGTGTTGTACTTGATGGCAACCCACTTGTAGCAGAATAACTCACTTATATATGGTAACTAGATGAATCTACAAAAGAGATATCAGATGTGACAAATGCAGGGCAATTCAAAGGAATCAGTTCAGAAGTAATGTACAAAGGCAACTCTCTCAGATAATAGTTCACAGTACATCAGGTTAACAACAAAGAATTACATATCAAACTACAAAGAATGAAGAAAGAGAGGTATACGCAGGTTCACCTTGACCAAGCTACGTATACACGCATGTTCACTGAACACAAGTTGCAAATACATACGCACGTAGTTTCATAGAAGGAAAAGCACGTATATGTTGGAAAACTAAGCTTTTGGTCCGTGGTATTGTTCCAAGGTATTTTGATCCATGGTATTGGTCCAAGGTATTTGGTTCGAGGTATTGACCCTAGGTATTTGGTCCAAGGTATTGGTCCTAAGTGGTTTTGGTCCATGTTATTGAGAAAGGCCTAAAACTATATAAGGAGGAGAAGATCATTAGGCCAAGGTGTGCAAGTATTAAATATCTAATGAAATGTGAGATCTAGTATGCAGGTTATCAGCTTATGGTGCTTTGCTTGATTTGAACCAAGGATGAACCTTAGCGGTTGATGAGGGATAAGATCTAATGATGGATAGGGATCTTAAGGCTTGAAATGAATTATCATTATATGGTTTGATCATGTATAGTATAGATCTGAATAATGACGCATTTGTTGTTCTGTAAATGTTATGATCTAGGTATGACTGAAGTCTGGAATAGCTACAAAATTATGAATTAATATTTGCAGATGTATACGCCGATTGGCTTTGGTAAAAGCACGTATACATGTTGGTTCGGTTCATCAAAGTAGCATATACATCATGAGATATGATATTTGAGGTTGCAGTTGGATCTGGTGGTTGTTGTAGAATTCTGGGTTCTGCTCTGTGTTCTGGTGACTGTGTTTTGATGACAATATACTAAATGTTTAGATTGATTGCTTGTGATTTGCTTCAATAATGATGGGACTTCAATGATTCAGTTGAGGGTGATTCAGAGATTGATGATTGAGTTGCAATGATTGGTTAATTGAGATGTATTTGATGGTAGTATTGCAGTGGTGATTGACTTTGAGCTTCAATGTTGTTGATGGGTCCAGTATGAAAATTTGATGAAACGTGGCCTTCATATTATGGTGTTTTGTTCAAGAGTATCCAGCCTGAAAATTTATGAAACGTGGTCCCTGGAGGAAGAAAGAAGGTCATAGCCTTCTGTAGGTCGGTGCCTACATACTTGTAAACATATCAGCTAGTACAGGAGCTAGGGGGTTGTAGCTCCCTTCCAGTAGAAGCTGGAGAATGAGGGAAGGTTGTAGCCTTCTGTAGGTGGGCGCCTACGTACTGATATGAGTATGCATGAGTAAAAGATTGTAAACATATTTTTCTTATATTAAAAGAAGACAACAACAGGTGGTTTTTGTCTCGCATTGGGTTTCCATGTTAAATCTTGGTGTTCATGTGTGTTTCTTATGTGTGATGGTTTGTTCTGATATTACTACACATGGTTACTGTGTATATGGTTAATAAATTACTGATTAAAGAACAACATATGATGAATTAGCTGAATCTTAAGCTTGTTGCATATACACTGGTTGCCTTAAACACAGTTGTATGTACACGCAGGTTACCTTCATGAAGTAGCGTACATAAATCAGAATATGGAAATGAAAAATAATATTGACTTGACTAACTGATTCACCCCCCTCTCAGTATTATTTCCAACACACGCTTATGCTTATTAGGGTCCCTCCACCATTCTTATATAGGTTCCGATGCATGATCAACATCTCTCATGAATTTCTCCATGAACTGTTTGTCATATTTACACTATGGTTGTGGAAAATGGTACATTGCACTGAAATCACTATCGATGAAAGAGTCGATGGTTGTGTCATTCTTTGTCATGAATTTCCTATCTTCAAAGTTCAAGTGTTCTATGACCCGTCAAATACATCTGTATAGGGAAAGAGCTTGGGCTGATTTTCAATGTTGTGTAAAAATGAATTTGCAACATCACTATGGGTAGTATTAGAAACTGGAGTGAAATCCTCGATTGTAATTGTTCTTTGCGCTACCCTTGGTCCTTCGTCTTCGAATAGCTGATAGATAGATTCCCAGGAAGGACTCCCAACATCTAAAAAACAAACCATATTCGAAAACCGCCCTGGTGTATCGGTATTTTTAGCTACTAGAGTAGTTGATTGTTCTTCACTTTAGTTTCCTTAGACATCTCTTCTAGATTTCGCTTATCAATACTAGCCTGCAATGGAAAACACATGACTAAGTGATAAGTCTTTCACCAGAAAATCCTTAGCGGAAATGAGGATTTTTCATAACGATTTTTGTCTTAAAGGGAAAATCATGAAAATATCAAATCATAATGAACAAAGTTGTTTAAAAAATAAAAAACCATAAATTCTCGACTCTTCGAATATTAAATGAAAAACATGAATTCACGTGGGCTATGTATACATCAACATATCAAAGGAATTTTATCGGATAAATCCCATGGTTGCATACTAAAAATAACGATATTTGAGCCATTCCGATATATGCATTTTAAAAACTATAATGGCTATAAGTGTAGGTGGGCAGATATACTAGAAGTTTTATATCAGTGCTTGTAATATTGGGGTTTTTAAAGAGTGACAACTGATAACAAAAGTCTCGATATGGGCAGAGACGAGAATATCAGAGGATTTGAGATATCAGAGGGGAGGAGCATTAGAGATATCGGATGTCGGGAGTGTTAAGTATCAGAACATTGTGATATTAGGAGTTTATGAGAGAGCATGAATGTTAAGTATCAGGGATATCAGATATCGAAGGATGGAGATATCATAGGCTTTGAGATGGCGCTTATTAAAAGTTACGATATTCGGAAGTTTCAATATGCCAAGTGGAAATATTGTGGGGCCGAAGGTTCTTTAAAGTATTCAATAAAAAGGATAGGCCCATTTACTTTATGTTATATATCAGGAAAATTTGATCAGGGAATGTTTTATCGTAACTTTCCTATAAGGAATGTTACAATATTAAAGTGACCCAATACAACTCCTCTGATGATGCATTATTTTAAATAATAAAAGGCCTATCAGGTTTTTATGAATTGTAACACTTAAAAGGTTGAATCTTCGATGTGTAAGTCTCGATAATAGAAACCTTTATGTGAGAGGGTATTTTATTTACAAAAATAAAAAATTTCCTTATCTTTATTAGAACTAAAGAGTTTTATTAAAAGCCAAATTAGCATAATTTTGAGGTCTAAAATGGGCCTCCTAAGGAAATTATTAAATAATAATTGAAATAATAAAATAAGATTAGATTACATCATCAAATTTTAGAGGGAAAAAATGAAAAAACTATTTTTTCAACTCGTATTTTTAACTTATCTCCCTATGGGTTTATTCAAATTTCAAGCAGAAACACTCGTTAGATGAAAAAAATGATTCCTAATCCAAGGAGTACCCATGTTGCATACTTTTGATGGACCCTACTACACAAAAAATGAGAAATATATGAAAAATGTGAGCAATCACTTTTTTTCATGTATTTCTCTTTTTTCGTGTAGCGGGGTCCATCGAAAGTATGCAACATGGGTACTCCTTGGATGATGAATTAAATTTTGCATCCAACAAGTACTCCCACTCGAAATTTGAGTAAAACCTTAGGGATATAAGTTGAAAATATGAGTTGAAAAAGTAGTTTTATTATTTTATTATTTTTAATCTTTTTACCTTTTTACTCCAAAAATGGTGAATCATCCCCCATGGTTGACATCATATTCTTGAATCCTATTGGTTCTTATAAAGTTTATTTTGGTTGTACATTTTTCTTAGGAGGCCCATTTTAGACCTCAAAATTCCCCTAATGATGGTCCCCATGATTTATTATATAGCTAAAATAAACCTAAATGGGGGGTTGTTGAGTACTACAACAGATGTGTGGAAGGGTTTATGACGTGCACCGCTCACCCAACCTAGTAAAAATACTCCATCCAATTGTGCGAGCATAACAGCGCCAGTCTCCCTTATCTCCGCAACAATGAATGATCCTAACCAGTGAATTTGTAGCTCTCCAAGAAACTTTACGAACTTACTGTCGTATAGGATAACATGCCCACCAACTGTGAATGGGTTCTTCTTGATATGTTGGTCATGCCATGCCTTTTGCCTTTGTTGCTGAACCTTTTGGTGGAAATCTGCTAGGAATCTAACCTCATCAAGCCCCGATAGTTCATCTAATTACTTCTGGAGTGATTTCTCCTATGTCATATTAGTGGCTTGGGTGATGAAAATTCTTGGAATAGTAAATTCAGGTGGCACCACTGCATCTCATCCATACGCAAGTTCGGAAGGTGTATGTTTGTGTAGTCACTTGACCGTTGTGCGGTATGCCCACAGTGTTTTTGGCACCCTCTCATCCCATTCATCTTTGTTGACCAAACATATCTTAGTTAAACCCTTTTCCAATATCTTGTTCAAGGCTTCTATGGTAACATTAGCCTGTGGGTGGTATGGAATACTTTTGTGATGTTGTATCTTGAAATTTTGAAGGAGGGAAGTAATTGTCTCATCTTTGAAATGGGTTCCTTGATCACTGGTTAGACTCATGGGGAACCCAAATCTAGAAACAATGTTCTCGAATATGAATCTGGCGACGGTATCCGATGTAAAATCCTTCACAGGTGCTGCTTCAGCCCATCTAGTGAGGTATTTTGTCACGGTGATTATATATCTGGTATCAGAGTGACGCATCGTCGGATTGATCGTCCCTATGAAATTGACTACCCATTTCTCAAATATCTGCAAGGTGGGTGCCAGTTGTAATGGGAGTTCATCTCGATATAGAAACCTTCCAGCCTTTTGGCACACATCGCACTCTCTGGCATACTCTTTCATGTGTTTGAAAACTGTCAGCCACCATAATCCTACCTACAACTTTTTCCGTGCAGTATCTTTTCCCCCAACAAGGCAACCCACAACCGCTGACTAGCATTCCCATAGCACATTGTGTCTTTCATGCTGGAGGACACATCGGAAGAACACGTGGTCAAGCCCCAATTTATGCAGTTGACATGCAATTAACTGGTAATTGGCCACTAGAACAACCATGTGCCTCCTTTGTGTGGCTGTGTACTCTTCCAGACATTTTCCTATAGCTAGGAACGTTGTAATGTCTTCTAGGTAAGCTGGTACTGCTTCAATCTTGAATAGGTCAGTTTTGGATAGATGATCATCTAGTGGCCCTCCACTTTCTCCCAATTGTAGCTGTGAAAGGTGATCAGATCCCACATTCAGTCAACCAGGTTTAATGATCACTCCAAAAGTAAATTCCTAAAATAACAATAACCATCTGCAAATTTTTTCCTCCAACACAGGCATGTTCACTAGGTACTTCAAGGTGGAATGGTAAGTAAAAAAACTTAAACGAACCCCCAAGCAAGTACTGTTTGAATTTTTGGAGAGAATACAATATAGCCAGTGCTTCTTGCTCCATCGTGGTGTAATTATTCTCTACGGTGGATAACTTGTTGTTGGCAAAGTAAATGGGGTGGCGAAGGCTCCCCTCCCCCGGTTGAGCCAAAACAACCCCTAGAGCAATATCAGATGCATCGACATGGATATGGAACTGTTTATTCCAATCGGGGTAGACAAAAATGGGTGAAAATACTAGTTTCTCTTTCAATATGTTAAGTGCATCTTGACATTCCTCTGCCCACATGAATCGTTCATCTTTCCTCAGCAGTTTCTCCATTGGCGCAGTGATGGAGGCGTAGTTGCGGATAAATTTTCTGTAGTATTTGGTGTGTCCCAAAGTTGATCTAAGTTGTTTTACACTTGTGGGTGGGTCCATATTCACTATCACCACAACCTTGGAAGGATCTATGCATAATCCTTTTTTACACACTATGTGGCCCAAAAGTGTGCCAAACGAAACTGCAAACATATATATTTTTAAGTTCAATGATATTTGTAATTGTCTACAACGATAAAAAATTATCCGAAGCAGACTGGAATGTTTCTTTAGCGAGCTATAGACCATCCAGTCGTCCATGTAGACCTGTAAGAACCTGTGGATGTACTTCCTGAAGGCTACAATCACAATTCTCGAGAATACTGTAGGTGCATTCTTGAGACCAAAAGGCATGACATGATAAGCATAGGATCCCCATTCTGTAATGTTGGCTTGAGGGGGCCTAACCCATGTTCAACGTTAATTAGCCAAACAAATCCCTACACTACTGGCTCTTTCGGCATCAGCTCGGACTGAAGTCTCACCCGAAGGAGTATGGGGGGATGTTGGAACCAAGTTTCCACACACTGAGATGGTTGTGACTTCGTTTGATCTCTTCTATCCCTGCCTTTGCACATGTGATCTCGCTCTAGGGCTTATAATACAAACCCTTTATTCTGGCTTTCAATACCTTCACGAAAGTATACGATTGACCTTCGCACATCCCTAACCTAGGGCTCAGGTACTTTCGTGCTATTATGGCAGCACACCATACAAATTCCTCGATTACCCTAAGTGATTTGTTTATTTTGTCGAATACTTAAAGTTATCACCGCATAATCAGATATTCATAATTGTGTTTAATTATTCAATGTAACTGTATTCATTCCCGCATCATAGAAGCATAATAAAGGAAATTCATACACAAAATATCCAAACCCATTAACAGAACAAATACACAGAAATTGCAAAATAATTCCTTTTATTAATATCTTCCAAGTGTTACAAACTCTGTTCACACTATGCACACAGCTGCAGGGGTCCATGCACTCAGTGGTGGACTTCTACCCTTGGCCTTTGTGCACTCAGTTGTAGAGCCTCTACCTACGCTACAACCGAAGACTTAGACTTCTTTCTCTAAAGCTATGACTCTCTTTCCTTGTTCAATGCCTCTAACTACTTAGAGCTTAGCTCTTTTTATAAAATCCCATGGTCCGCGGACCATGGGTAGATCTCTTACAGTCGACTTTACTTTAAAAAACTAAGGGCAGACTACCCTTTGTGACACATAACACCTTTGTGCTCCTCAACCACAAAATGCAGAGCCTTTACAATAATATTACAAAAATTTGACTTAAACATGGGTTTTTAGCCCCAAAACTGCCCTTAGGGATCCCACTCCCAACAAGCCCCCAACACAAACATTGCGATTCACCCTCGAGTCACTCGATAGGTGCGGAGATCTTTGTACGAAGCTCATCTAGCTCGACCTTGATGACCGCAAATTTGGTTGTGCACTGAGTTGCTGCCTGCTTCGCATCTTCGACTATCTTCTTGGTTACTGCCCTTGCATTGTCAGCCTGAAGATGTTGTTGTGTCGCTTGCAGAGTCACAAGCTTTCCTTTAATGTTTCCTGTGATTGCATAAGCTTCCTCCAGTTAGGGCTTTATTTTCTCCTTCAACACTGCTTCCTTGTGTAGCGCTGCGTCCACTTGTTCCTTCATTTGCTTGGCTTCCTGCAACTTGGCTAACCTCTATGTCAGCGTGATGGTTCGCTTTGTGCCCTTAACTTCATCATAGCGCTGTTGGAGTTTGCCGCTTCCATCTCTAGCCTCTAGATGTCTAGGTCCTCCTGCAAGCTAGTCAAGACCTCAAACGATTTTTCGAACAACTGTGTGCAGTCTGCTACTGCACTCTCCAATGTCGTGACTACTTCTGTGACAGCAGCCGCCCGCTATTCCTTTACCTCTGGCGTTGAAGGCTGAGCCCTCAACTGGAGCTTTGTAATCTACAGGTTCAGCTCCAACTAAACCCGTGCCATCTTCATTTAAGTGTCACACACCCTTGTGGCCAATTTATGGATGCGGACCTCGACTAGCTCCTCCTCTGGAATGGCCAATTCTGTGACCATTTTGCAGGCCTCCTCCAAAACCTATATGATCTTCTTTCTCTAGCTAGTCACCTCGGCCTCGGCGGTGATGGCAACATTCCTCTATAAGGCCATCTACTCATTGTTTATTTCATGTTCACTGATCACTTGGAGGGCATGGTTCTCGCGGGCCCTCAGCTCTGCAATTACTCCATCCTGCAAGAGGTGGAGTGCTTCACGCAGGAGCGCTGCCAAGTTCAATCCCACTCCCTTCAAGGCACTGACAGTGGGCCTATCAGCCTCATTTTCTTTTGTCAATGCTCCATCCGGTAGCACTAGCACACTGGAAGCCTTCATGTGCAACATATCGACAACCTCTGATGTGCCACTAGCCAAGCTGGTAGACATTGTACCAACCTGCGACGCGCAGGTTTGCAACTCCTGTAATCTAGTCTAGATGGCCCCTAGGATGATCTACTGCTACTTTTCAATTTTTTGCAGGGCCTCCACAGTGACATATATGACTGTATAACCGATGTCGTATAAATCTCCCTCCATTAGTGTGATAGGGTCCAACGAGGTCTTGGTTGCCTTGGATTTCTTTCTGGACCCTCCCTTTTCCAGCTCTCTTGGGCGCTTAATGTGGCCGGACATCTCCTCAGGGTCTGTGTCGTGCTGCTCTATGTCCTCTTCTTCAATTTCAGGTAAAGTCGACAACGCACCTTTGTCAGAGCCCTACTCTATGCGACCTGTCTGTCTTCCTTCCTCCTTTCCTATCTGTTCTACCGTGGCCTTCTTGGCGGCCTCCTTCTTCCTTTTTTCGACCAGCTACGCCATCTTCAGCTTGGCCTCATCCTTCTTCTT
This sequence comes from Pinus taeda, assembly GCA_000404065.3. Classification (NCBI taxonomy): domain Eukaryota; kingdom Viridiplantae; phylum Streptophyta; class Pinopsida; order Pinales; family Pinaceae; genus Pinus; species Pinus taeda. The sequence continues at coordinate 94,762 of APFE030697003.1, read as the reverse complement.
TTGTGCGGCAGACTTGCTTCTACCCACAGCCAAGTCCATGGTGGTGCACCAATTCACTAACCATTTATCCAACACTGCATCGATGGCATCATATGTGGCTAGGTATGGCAAATCATACCACTTCTGCGCAGGGTCCTTTCGCACCTTGATTGATATCCGATGGAAATCAGCTTTGAATTTGGTGTAGCTCTATAGGTTAGCATATACCGTGGGTGACAATTGCGACTTGTGATTGATAGCCATCCTGATATTCATTTCCATCAAGATCCAGAAGATCTTGTTGTCCCAAATGCGATCCGAGTCTTTGGTTGCCCACAGCCAAGCGTACTTCACTGCTTCAGGAAGGTCCAGCGTGACTGAGGGGAATTGGATCTCTTGTGGTAGCTCCCACGCTACAAGCACAATCGATAGCAAGAGCCACACGTAGTGGAATGTCTTGCTTTGCTCTTACACTTCACGACAGTTTTCTAGGAACTCTCCACGAAGGTAGTCCGACCAGTTAAACTGGACTCCTTCCGCACACTGTTTTGTGAGCACAACGACAAGCACCTACACCTCGTTAACGCGGCACTTCTGCATCACCTTTCCTGTAAGGATCTACATTGCCACCTTCATAGTGGGGTCGCAGATGCTAGATATGGCATACCTGCGTGGCTTCTTCACCAATTTGAACTTCTCTTTCATTGATTCTACGAGCACCAACTTGCCACCCTTGCCACCAAAGATCATAGCTGGATTTTCGCCTGTATACGCCAAATGCATTATGTGGTGAATCAACATATCGGTGATGGGTATTAACTCCTCCAGCCATAGACACCCATCATGCACCAAGCACAGTAGTTGCTTGATGACTAAAAATATCACGAGGGTGCGGTTATAGTGCGGCACCCAAAGCAGGTTGAGTAATCTTTGCTTCTCTACTCCTCTGAGCCACTTCCACAGATCCAGTGCAGTCATCCCCGTATTTGTGTCTATGATGAGGTGCATCAACTGTTCGGTTTCCACACGTGGGAACTTCTCATGGTTTGCTAAGTCCTAGTCTTCGAGCTTCAAAATCAGCACCCGTACCAAATGCGGACCATCAAAAGTGATCTCATCTGGTAGAAATGGGGTTTGCAAGGGAGTCTTACTTTCATCAATGTCCTTTGGGACTTTGGACTTAGGCTTGCATGGAGGGACATACTCCGGCAACCGTGTAATAGGGTTCGCACCCTGGGATTCAACCTCCACTATTTTCACTCCCACATCCTCATCGTGTCTTCAATGTCATCCTCTTCTACCTCTAGGTTTATAGCCTTGCCTTTCTCCTGGGCAGTGGGCTTTGGTGGGTTTCGTCTTGGCGACGCGTGCAACGGGATGGTAGGCTACTTCTTAATTTCATCAATGTCCTTTGGGACTTTGGACTTAGGCTTGCACAGAGGGACATACTCTGAAAACCGTGTAATAGGGTCCACACTCTGGGATTCAACCTCCACTATTTCAACTCCCATATCGTCATCGTGTCTTCGATATCATCCTCTTCTGCCTCTAGGTTTATAGCCTTGCCTTTCTCTTGGGCAGTGGGCTTTGGTGGGTTTCGTCTCAGCGATGTGTGCACCAAGATGGTAGGCTGCTTGCCCTTCTTGTCTTTCATGGTCTCCTTGGTTGGGGTTGGCTTCAGTATTGGCATTCTTGGGGATTTAGGGACCTCCGCCAATACTTCGACCACTTTCGGGGTAGCTACTTTGGTCTCTCCCTCCATTTCCTGCACATTTTCCTCGATGGCCACTCCTTCTGTGTTCATAGCTTTTGCACGGGTTGACATGACGCTTTTTACTAGTGCTTGTGTCTCTTTTGACAATTGTTCAAACAATGGACTCGCTATTAGGTCTTGAAAGAATTCACAGTTCATGTGCACCTGAGAGTGCAACAACTCAATTCTTAAAATGTCAAGTATTTTTCGTTGGGTTCATTAATGCCGGATTCATAGTAGATTTTCAAGGATCTAAACCATAAATTTCGTATGAAATGTCAACTGCCTACTCTATTTAGCCTCACTTATACCGTCTTTTCATGAACAGTGACTTTAACGGTCACTTTCTAGCCAACCTATGTGATTTCTCCCTCGGTAGCGGAGCTCCCTCCACGTTGTCGCAAACCTAGTGACACATCCTTGCTTTGCACCATTTTCCAATCGCGCAACTCCCCAACTCAGGCAGTGTAGTTTATAGTCCCGCGCCTCCTTTTAGCTGCGTGGAGCACTGAAACTATGCTACTTTCATTTAGTCACATGGCTGGACTTCCGGTGTATGGCATCAAGCAACTGCCATTTACCTTTCTTGGGAAGGTTCTCCATTTAACTTGACCAGCTTGAATGTGCGCGGCTTGATGTGTCGATCATGCCATGCCTTTTCACGTTATTTTTGGACCTGCTGGTGAAATCTAGCCAAAAATATTTCTTCTTTGAGCTCATCCAGCTACACAAGCCTTTCTTCCAGGGCTCCACGATCCACCATACCTATGAGCGCTGCTATGCGCAAACTAGGCACGATGTTCCATAGGCATTATGGCTTCCACAACATAGACAAGCCTAAAAGGGGTTTGTCTCGTCAACTTCTTGCATGTTGTTCGATAAGCCCACAATACTGCAGGTATGCGTAGGTCCCAATCACTTCCTTGGGCATTGCCAACCTTGGTTAGCACATTTTCAAGCACTTTGTTGAACTCCTCCACTGTCCCTTTAGCCTGGGTGATAAGGTGTGCTCTTCTAGTGATATACCTGAAATTCCTTTGTTAGTGCGTTGATCGTCTCATTCAGGAATTGCGTACCACGATCACTCATCAAGATCCTTGGACATCCAAATCACGTTAATACATGCTCAAAGAGGAACTTTGTGGTCATCACACCCGTGCAATCCTTCACCGGTTGCGCTTCTGCCCAACAAGTCAAATACTCCGTCGTAGTGATAATGTACCTTGCTCCTATCTTCCCTTGTAGCTGAATGGGTCCTACAAAATCTATTGCCCACTTCTCGAAGGGTTGCAACGTCATTTGTGGATTCAAAGGCATTCCATCCCTCCACGATGGCTTTCCTGTTCTTCGACATACATCACATGCCTTGCAATATGCTTTTGAATCCTAATGAAGGGTTGGCCACCACAACCCTGCGCATAGAATCTTCTGTGTGGTTACTCTCCCTGCATAATGGCCTACCATGGTGCCCCCATGAGCATCTGCGAGGATGCTGCTTCATTCTAACTCAATTACATATCGTCACAATATCTCATCAGTCCCCATCTTGTATAGATGCCCAACAATGACAGAGAAATCTGCCACGCGCACCACTAATTCCTTCTTTTTCTAGATAGAGTATCCTTCTGGTGTAGTTCTTGTTGTTAGGAAGTGTATTATATCCTCAAAATAACCATCTGCGACACACACTGCAAATAGTTGCACGTTAAGCAGTCATTCTTCCAAGTTAGTAGGTTCCTCCCCTATTTCAATGCGTGACAGATGGTCTGGTCTCGCGTTCAATCATTCAGGCTTCACAACAACTTCAAAATTGTAATTTTGGAACAATAAGAGCCATCTGCAGATTCAGCCCCACAACACAGGCTTATTGACCAGGTACTTTAGCGTGGAGTGATCCGTATACATCTTAAAATGGCCTTCTAGCAAGTAGTGTCGGTACTTCTAGAGCGCATACACCATAGCTAGCCCCTTGCGTTCAGTGGTAGAATAGTTCTTCTCTTCTTTGGATAATTTGTGGCTTGCAATCGTGATAGGATGGTCCAAGCCTTCTCCACCAGCTTGTGTTAGTATTGCCCCCAGCATTATACATGACGCGTCGACATGTACATGAAACTCTTTCTTCCAGCCCAAGAAGACTAGAATCGACGCGATAACCATATTTTCTTTCAATATATCCAAGATTTTCTTACAATCATCGTTCCAGTAGAATGTGACATCCTTCTTCAACAATTTTTCCATAGGCACGATGATCTGGGCATAGCTCTTGATAAACTTTCTGTAATATCCCGTCTGTCCTAGAGTAGCGTGAAGTTGTTTTACACTCCTTGGCACTTCCAACTTTAGTATCACTGCGATCTTCCCGGGGTCTACCATCAGTCCTTATCTGTAAACCGCATGCCCCAATAGGCTCCCTAAAGGAACATAAAATAGACACTTCTTGAGATTAAACGTGATTTGGTATCTTCGACAGGTATCCAACATCAGGCACAAGCTTGCTACATGGCGCTTAACCAACCCAAATATAGTCCAATCATCAAAATATACCTCGAGGAACTTATGAATAAATTCCTTGAATTTCACAACAACCATGCGCGAAAAGCTTGCAGGCACATTCTTTACTCCAAACGGCATTACAGTGTATTGAAAACAACCCCACTCAGTCACGAAGGTTGTCTTGCTCCTATCCTCCAGCGCTATTTTAATTTGGTGGTACCTAGAGAACCCTTCGGAGAAGGAGTAGTCTTCCTTGCCACCTACATTGTCCAACACTTCATCCGTGAATGGAGTCGAGAAAGGATCATGCACACAAGTGTCATTCAATTTTATGAGATCCACGCATATCCTTATCTCATCCTTCAGTGTCTTCTCTTGCACCACCATTGGGCTTACCCAATTAGATTGTTCCATAGGCTCAATGATGCTTGCTGCTAGCATCTTCTCTAGCTCTAAGCAGACCTTCTCCTTGTATTTTGCATTGAGATGGTAAGGACTTTTCCTAACTGGCTTCAGGATTTAATGTGATTTTCATCATTCCCAAGTCCCCAATTATTCCTTTCAAATCCGTAAACTTGGTGGGGAATAAGTCCTGGTATTCGCGGAGAAATTCAGCTACCTTATCCATCGTCGGATCATCCCAATAGTCTCCAATCTTCACAAATTTGGGTTCTGCCTCCATACCAATGTTCACTTGTTTCGTTTTCACCGACACGGTTATATCACAGTTCTCAATCTATGGTCCTTGAACCTCGCAATGGCCTTCTATTTCTGGAATGTTAATCTTCCATGGATCCTGGTGCTTTGCTTTAGCAGTTACATTATAACATTCGAGTGTGTGACTCAGCTGAGTAGCCCATTCAGGCTTAATCAGGTCTAAAGGATCCTATGGTATCCTAAAGTTAGTTGCTTTCACCTCTTGTAGTGCTTCATCAATACTGTCAAACCCATCCTCAAAACTGAATGTCATCATGAATCCTTCACACGGGATATTCCATTCTCTTGTCCTATGGCGGAGCTCTGTTTCTATATACCAATTCATCAGGATAACATCTAGGGTATGACAGAACAGGTGCACCCACTCAAGTTGTGGCTTTTCTCCATAAGCCTACGTCCATTTGGCCAGATGCGCACGCGGATCATTTTGCCCATCATACTTCTCTGTTAGTTTCATCTTGGGCTTCCCAAATCATGTTCTCATCATCCTCCTACATTTTCTCAAATCATCAAAGCTTCCCTTGTGCGTACCCCACCATCTTGCGGGTGTAGGGCGCAGTGCCCAGTCCAAGGCCTGGAAGGGATGCTTTTTTGGTACCTCCCTTTCAAATGCATCCAAAAAGATATCTACCTCATTCAGACCATCATAAATAGGAAGATTTCTTACCTCTGACGACACACAATGCAACAATCGGGTCATCATGTTGCAACTCAACGTAGTTACTTCATGTAATCGATTCTGTCAACGTTCCATTTCTTCATTGAAGTTCGAAGTGCGGGAACTCTCACGATCCCATGTAATTCGTCCACCCGCGGTGGGATTCACCCAATCTTGGTCTCATGCTGTTATCTTATAGATACACTCCAGGTCGTCAATACTCTCATAATCACAGACAGGTTCTATATAGCACAATCCTTTAGCAGGATCGAGGGGTACTATTACATGCAGTGATTTCTTCTCAAAGATCATCTTTCGCTTCTTCAGATTGATTACCCCATTCATGTTAGTAGCCCAGTCGATTCCTAGGAGCACAGGGTGGGGATTGTTGTCATCCACTATCTCTATTACTTCACAATCGGCCAGCGTGCTTTCTCCCTCAATATCCACAATCACCCTTGCAGCCACCCCATGGGGATGATTTTCTATTGATTCTCCATCCTTAGCTAAATCGAAAACCAAGCAGTGCAGGTCTCCCCATTCACTCCCAAGTCTGCTTTGGTAGTACATTCGCATTGCACCCCAGGTCCAAAATGACCTCATCCATTCCATACTCTCCTATCTGTGCGGTCAGTCTCATCTCCTATCCCGTCCCTGTTTTATGCTTGCCAATCTTCCGCACTACTTGCGGCTCACCTGGCATGATTCCAGCACATCTATTGATGAGTTCTTGTAACACTTTCACATCCTTACTGTCGCGTAGTAACTTCATATAGGTTTCTGGAAAAGTTGTGAGCATAGAGGGGTCCATCTCTGGCTCAGGCTTATCCTTGCTTCCTGAGGTGGAGGCCTCAGCGAAGCTCTTCTTAGCTTCCATGAAGGCTTCATGAGCGTGCTCCAAATCGAACTCAACCTCTTTTGTTAGGGCTTTGCGAACCCATGTATTGTCTTCTGGTTGTTTCCCCTTGTCATCTCTTGTTGTGATTCCACTTCTGAGCACTATATTGACGTTTGGATCTTCCTCACGCGGCTCAAACCTCATCATCTGCAGGTTCTGAGTTGGTGGAGGTGGTAGCGCCCTTTGGCACGTATCCTAGCTATTAGTGTAGGACATTCTTTTGTTTCATGATCAAACAACGTGCAATACTTGCATGACAGACACATTGGATTAGTGCAATCGCGGGCAAAGTGTCTTGTTCCTTCGCAATTGTAGAAAATCAATTGTCCTTGACCTCTACCAATTCCTCCTCTGCCCCGGCCTCGTCCGCGCCCCTGATATCCTATCTGCACCATCCCTGCATTCTGGTCAAGGGGCCACATTTTGGCCTAGACTCTATAGGCAAGAGTTCTATCCATCATCAATTCATAGCTCCTGCAAGTACGCTCATCATGTCCTACCAACCTACAAAAGTTGCAAAAGGCATCGGTCCTCCTCCTTGAGCTTTTGGTCTTAAAGGCATCGGTCCTCCTATAATGGAATTTTCAAAGACTGGGCAATGGTCTTTGTCATGACCTTGACTCTTGCATTTCAAGCACCATACCTTCTCACGTACCTCTGGTTGAACCGACTTGTCCTGCTTCAGACCTTGCATCTCAAGGCACAAACTCTTCAGCTGTGCATGGATCTGTTGAACTCCTAGATTAGGATCTTGCATCGGAGTCTCATGTAGTCTCATGGAAATCTCCAAGGCCTCTGCCTGAGTTATCTTCTGCTACGATAACGCACTCCTTAAGTGTGGTAGTAGTGAAGCCACAAACCATTCGCGATGCTGTCCATCTGTCAAATTTATGTTGGCTTCACGGATTGTACATTTCAGCCTCTAATCTAGTTCCCAAGGCATCTCGCTTGGTTGCATCGCGATCTCTTTGAATCCCACAATCGACTGCACCTTAGATTTAGGCCTACTAAATTCCCTATTTAGTGCTACTTGTATGTCTACTACTCCAACATTCGGCTTATCGTTAGAGTACTTAATATACCAGGTTAGTGTGTGATCTTACAGAGCACTAACCACTGTCACCTTCTTTATATGATCATTTGTAACACCTTGAGCTTCCCATACAGCCCTCACAATGGACTAGAATTGGTTCAGGTTCTCATTTCCCAAGCCTTTGAACAAAGGCAACTTCACTATATTTGTCATACTGAACCATAGTGGAGGTGGAGGTGGTACGGGTGAAGTTGGAGGCGATGGTGGTGAAGTTGGTGGTGGTGTGGGTGGAGATGGTATTCGTGGGAATTCTTCTCTTATTAAATGAATATCACTTCGCGAAGAAACCTTCATTATCCCTTCTTCATCACTTCGTAGAGGTGAAATCAAGGGGCTATACTCCGGACCCTTTTTTCCTTCGTTCCTATAATTTTTTCTGCTTCACGTAGTCCCGATCATCAAGGTAATTGCATAGCCTGTTTTTCGCACAACAACATTTTAATCCAAGTATTCAAATATTTTACATACTTACCTCGCAGTCCTTTGAAAAAGCATCGCTCCACCTCGCTATAGTTGACTGAGGTATCAACTGCGAATTTAGTCACAAATCCTCCTATGGCATGATCGAGCCAATGATCAACAGCGCAGGCAATCTTATCCTCCGATGCTTCCAACCTTCGCACTAGCTCTAGGCTCCACACAATAGTATCGTCAAGTTTCCACCTTCCTTGGTTATCTGCTAGCTTTGTGATCCACTCGTATAGCTCAATAGGGAAAGAGCAGAAAAATATCTCATGGATCTATGTATATAGGTATTGGTCCAACCATTGTTCCTTTGTCAATCGCAATTTTCAGTTCTCATGTGTCGCGAATCTGTGGATCTTTCTATTCAACCAGTTTCCAATCTCCTTCTTCGTTGGATTCCAGTGATACGACATCACACATCTCTTATGCAGATTCTAGTCCTGGCAATAGAACCATTTGTTTGCTTGAGGGGGCCTGACCTAGGTTCAATGTTAATTAGCCAAACAAATCCCTACACTAATGGCCCTTTTGGCATCAGCCTGCGGAGTGCGGACCGAAGTCTCACCCGAAGCAGTATGGGGGGATGTTGGAACCAAGTTTCTGCACCTTGAGATGGTTGTGATTTCATTTGATCTCTTCTATCCCTGCCTTCACACAGGTGATCTCGCTCTAGGGCTTGTAAGACAAACCCTTTATTCCAACTTTCAATACCTTCGCGAAAGTATACGATCGACCTTCGCGCAGCCCTAACCTGGGGCTCAAGTATCCATACAAATTCCTCAATTACCCTAAGTGATTTGCTTATTTTGCTAAATACTTAAAGTTATCACCGAGTAATCAGATATTCATAACTGTGTTTAATTATTCAATGTAACTGTATTCATTCGCGCATCATAGAAGCATAATAAAGGAAATTCATACACAAAATATCCAAACCCATCAACAGAACAAATACACAGAAATTGCAGAATAACTCCTTTTATTAATATCTTCCAAGGGTTACAAACTCTGTTCACCCTACACACACAGCTGCAGGGGTCCACGCACTCAACTATAGACTTCTACCCTAGGCCTCTGCGCACATAGCTACAGAGTCTCTACCTATGCTACAACCCAAGACTTAGACTTCTTGCTCTAAAGATATGACTCTCTTTCCTTGTTCGATGCCTCTAACTACTTTGAGCTTAGCTCTTTTTATGCAATCCCATGGTCTGCGGACCATGGGTAGATCTCTTACAGCTAACTTTACTTTACAAAACTAAGGGTGGACTACCCTTTATGACACATAACACCTTCATGCTCCACAACCACAAAATGTGAAATCTTTGCAATAATATTACATAATTTTGACTTAAACATGGGCTTTTAGCTCCAAAACTTCCCTTGGGGGATCCTGCTCCCAACATGTAATGAAGGTAGTTTTCCTCTTATCCTCCTCGGCAATTCGAACTTGGTGATAGTCTGAAAATCCATTTATAAAAGGTTATGTCTCATTCCTTGCTACATTATCAAGAACCTCATCATTGAATGGTGTGGGAAACGGGTCACACACACAAGCATTGTTCAAACTGCAGTAGTCCACGCAGACTCGTATTTCTGTAGCATATTTCGTGTTTTGTATTACAATTGGACTTACCCATTCTGCCTCATCCACCAGAAAGATAAGCCCCTCTTCTAGCATCTTGTCTATCTCTTTCTTCACTTTTTCTTTAACTCTTGGGTTCAGTCTGTAAGGTAGGTGCTTCACTAGCTTTGCATCGGGCTTTAATACAATTTTCATTTCCCCTAGGTCTCCTTTCATTCCTTTTAACTCTGCAACTGACAAGGGAAACAAATCCTCATACTATCTTAGGAGGTAAAAAATTTCTTTTGTATTTTGTTCATCCCAATAATCTCTAATCGATGCCAGATTTGGTTTGTCATCCGTCCTTGTCGTCCCTTAAGAAATCAATTTCTTGGCTGTGTAGAAATTGTGCTTAAGACATTAATTTTTTGTTCATGTCACTTATTTGTATAATGTACCCTCGTATGAAGGACCTGACTTTTAACCCTTAATAATTAGCTAACATGAAAATCTCATAATTCCATGTGACGCTGAATCTGAATGTTGTGTGAAGAATGCCTTGAGAAGTTAAAGATAATGTGATGTGTTTGATAGGAACTATTATCTGTAACTTAGAAGAAATATAGGGGTAGGAAGTTTAAATATAGGAGTGCTCTTTCAAGGAACTTTAACTTCATTCACATAAGTAAACAAAGACTTGTAGCTTCATTACCATATTTAAAGAAAGGAAGAAACATGATGACACATAACAAAGAAATTACAAAATCATACCCAACAATGTGTGGAAAACTTCTGATTCTTTCATTAATCATCAATTTATCAAGAATACAACAGCATAGTCTCCAGGTTCTTCAAAATACGAACCCTTTTTCTATAATTTTGCCTCTTTTTATACATAATGGGATAGTTGGTAACTACCAAAATTGTTAAACTGCTGAACTACCTTCTAACTGTCTAAAGTAAAAGTCATTACAGAATATTATATTAGAGGGTAAAAGACACCTCATTCTTCTCAAGAAAATAAGACAACAAGAAGTAAGAGAAATTAGAGTATGATTGGTGATTGTTACTCGTTGTTTGAATCTATGGCTTGAGTAGGTAGTCCTGTTGATGCATCTTTGGTTTGCTCTATCATCCATTCCTTGCACTTTCTCCATAATGGTACATTTGAATTTGGTGCTTCCTCTAACTTGTCAAGTGCCATTCTGCAAGTTGTAATCCTACCATAAGTAAGCTTGTCTATAAACAAAGTCTTCAACATCCAGAGAAGCTTAAAATCTTTGTTCAAGTAGTTCACATTGGTGGCTCCTTTTAATATTGTTGTCTTTTCATGAGCGTTATCAACTTTGCTTTTTGCCTCAACCAGCAAAGTCTCATATGTTTTCCATGGCAACAAGTTTCCCTGTAGATCCCAGAAAGAAGGAAGTCCAACCCTAACCCTTTTATCAAATAGGATGTTAAACTTTGAAATTGCTTCCTTCATCACATTTATCTTCTTCCCAGATTATTTCTGTAGATGTTTATGACAATCATTTTGTTAAAATCTATTGCACTTGATGTTTTGTCTGGCATATCATGTTCCTTCAATTCTGCAGTAGATTTAGATTTAATGAAATCTATCATCCTCTTTGCAAAATTTGATCTATCTAGATTTTTTTCTTATTTTTTATGACCACCTCTTCCATATCCCAAACTAGTGTTTTCTCTTCAGATATAATCACAAGAAACTTCCAAATGCCCTTGATAACCTCAATGACTTCATCCCTTAGGATTTATGTGGCTTGAATTAAGGACATATTGCCCTTCATTTTTTCCTTTAGTCAAATGATTTCATCTTCAGCCCTTAAGAGATCTTCCATGTAATTCTTTGCATTATCTTTCTCCCTTCTTGCTTCTTCTTCACTCAAATTCAGTAGCTTGCAAGTTGTTTCCAATTTTCTTTGGCTTTCTTTACTTCATGCTCAACCATTTTAAACTATGTTCCCAACTGTAAAATCTGTGATGCTGGATCATCTATGTTGGATGGGATTACTATTGTATAAACATGAGTGTCCACCTGTCGTTGCAGCTTGTCCAAAGATTATTTAAGTAAAGAAACTTCTTCAGTCTTCTGTAACACATCCTGTAGGAGCTTTTCCTTTTCATTTTCTACTTCAGCTATCCCTGCAGCTATGGGATGCTCACCTGTAGGTAGATTCAACTTCTTTTTCAAAACCCCAATCTCTGATTTGGCAGATTGTAATAATTTCTTAATAGCAGGTTGGTCATCATGATTGACACCTATTTTAATGATAATTTTCTTTAGCTCATCCACCTGAGCATTCAAAGCTCTGGAGTTGGCTTTCTCCAACTTTAAATATTGAATTAACTTATTTAGCATTTTTTCTACCTTGACAACTACTGCATTTGTCTTATGTAGATAATTTATGATCAATTGCCCAGTTTTCGTATGAAAATTGATCTTGTCAAGCATTGGAAGCTTGTGAGTGTCAACAGTTAAATTCACAGTCTTGAAATCAGAAAAATGTTCAGCATTCTAGTACAAAAATAAATAAGTAATGATTGAAGGAAATTTGAAGGAATCAGTGAGAGGCAAAGTCATAAATTGGGTATTGATAGCATCTACCCAGAATGTTGGAATGTCTAGGACTATCTCTGGCTTCATTGTTAAGGAAGAAAATCCCAACACAACTTTATCCACCTACTTGGAATCTTATTTTCCTAGAATCTTGGCAATTACTTGCATAACAGGTCTTATGTAACCTGCAAATATTTCTAAAGAAAATAGATTGCCATCTAGGGAGAATTGACCAGATTAAGGGGCCAGGAAAGAGGTGACATGAGAAAGCTCCTGATGAGACATGTTATCATAATAAGAAATCAGAGATTCTTCAGTAAAGGTGGTGTAAGTTCCAGACACAGGGTAATTCAAAGCTTCATGTATTAATTGTGAGGTTACTTGAAAGGCACTCTCCCCTGACTAATTCATTACAAAACATTTCTTAGGGTACATTGTTGAGGCTAGCCATTGAATAAATTCAGGGAGTAAATGAGTTATGGGGACAAAAGTAGCTAAAACACCTGACCTAACCATTGCCATGAATATGGGAGACTTTTTATGGTTTAGAATAACCTCTTGACACAATGAAAGATGTTTAATTGTACAGAGGGTATCAAAAATATCTCGTTCGACATCCATTAATGGGGTATGGATAACTGATGAGGAACTTAATTGTTTGGCCATGGTGACTGTAGGTGACAGTTTCTAATGGTAGTTGTTAGGATAGTTGCTAACTTAGACTACTGAACTGGATGCAAGGCTACTTAGTACCAAAACAAAAAGCTAAGGCAACAGGGTTTTGCTTGTCTTTTATACATATGATAATCAAACAGAGGGAAAAACCTGTAATTAATGTAATTAATTAATGGAGTGGAAGAGGAAGTGACGGGGTACGGTGGATGAGGTGGACGGTAATGAATGAGGGTGGTGGTTGACCTGGAGGAAATGAGATGGAGTGAACCGATTGGGGTGGCCCATTGTGGGGGTAGGGAGTGTACGGGAGGTTTATCAAGCTTGAACCCCTGCAGCAATCTCAAGCCATAGATCTCAGTCAAAAACCTTAACGTTATGGTCAACTGCGGGGGTTGAGCCTAAGTTATAACCCGTGCTTGTTGTCCCCGCGCAGAGCACTTTATTTGCTTCTTGAGCCCATGCCTGCTTACATCTTGTGATACCGCTCAAACTTTAATATATGGGTCGGGGCCCCACCTTACATCGGATTTTAATTCCATCAATAATATAAAATAAATCACTGCTTTCGGACTTTCACATTCTCTTTTGAATTTTTTTTCAACAAAATATTTGAATTTTATTTTTATTTTTTTGTGATAATATTAAAAATGAAATTTAAACGACAATGGATGCTACAACAATCCTGATGTTATGCTTCCACAACTTTACCGGGAGAAAGTGTGGCGCATCAATTATAGGCAGGGAAAATTTTAAGGATGGAAATTTATCTTAGAGGTTAGAAACCTTAGCGAATCTTACTAATCCATAATATGCAAACTATAAAATTCTTAGTGATTTTTTATTAAAATTATTCAAAATTCTAATGATTTTATATAGTCTCTATAAAATTTTGGCAATTTTTAAGGTAATTTTTTTTTCTTATAAAATTTAGGTGAATCATTTTTAGGGAAAAATAGGAATTAGCGAATCTTTTTTTTGGGAAAAGCATAGAAAATTAGCCCATCTGTGAATATTAGCCCCTAAAATGTTCCCTGGTTATAGGTCCTTCCTTGAGGCTTCTTTCCCTTCAGTTTTGTGGAATGATAGATTCCGTATCTCTTCTAGGTTATCTTCATTTATCTCTTTATCCACCATTTCGCAATCCATTTCTTCAGGATATCCTAAGTCTTAGAGATGATGTAAGGTCCTCTGGTCTATCCACCCATCCATTGGCCGACCTGATGTGAGTATAATATGCTTGATAACCTGCAATGCCTCAGTCAGCCTCCTGTCATTGTCTGGGAAAGAGAAGTTATCCCAATCTCTCGTTTGCCTTTTTACCTCTTCTTGTACATACCAAGTTCTTGGAAATGTACCCAAGGTATGTAGGAACCCATGCACGCATAATTCTGTTAGAACCCCTTCCCAGTTCCATCTGTCTTTACAGTTTTCCAAGTGTTTTTGAGGGTTAGAATCCCTTCTGTAATTTGAAAATTCGTGTAGGTATTCCCCTGCCTGTCTTAATCTCTCTTCCATTACTCTCTTGATCTTTTCCCAATCCTAGAGGTAGTTGCAGTGGCCCCCCCACCATTGTGTCGAGGTCACTTGTAATGCAATGTTTATTAATGGTATTTTATGTTCTTAAATCACAGTTGCATCAATCCTATTGAGAAATTAATTTACTGGGTTTATACCATTAAATATGGGGAAGTCTCTTATCTCCATGCTAATCCAATTAACCCGACATATTGTAGCATAATGTTTAGCATTGATCTCATATCCGCCCTACTGCCAATCGTCCCATTCGGCTTCTGAGCCAACCTCTAAACTCATAATGCTTCTCCAGCTAACAAAATCCTTCAGTTGTTGGGTTTATGTAATCCTCCCTCTTACCCATTTACAATTTGTAAAGTTGATTTAACATCCCTAGCTATTCTCTATAATCTACTAGTTCTGTGAATTTGTGTCCTTGATATGGGTCTAGAGGTTGAATCACTCTTACTTCTTCTACCTCAAAATTCATTAGCTCCTTCTTTAATTCTATTATGGTGTAATCTTCAAAGGCCCAATCTATCTTGAGCGGTTAAGGATCATTGTCTCCCATAATATTTATTACTTTGAAATCTACATGTGTCTTTACCCCTAATACATCCACTTCTACATCCTCCAGTCTTCTATTCGAAGTATACAATATTGATTCGTCATTTGCGACTGGATTGGTGAGAATGTCAACTAAGGTTTCCCAAGTGCTTCCCACCTCTTCTGCAGTAGGATTTTGACATCAGAGAGAAGATCTAGCATAGTTTCCTTGATCTAAAATCCTACAATCTAAGCATCAATTTTGAATTCTTTGTCTGTTCTCTTTTGGTGTCTATTTCAGGAAAGTTAGTGGATATTGTTCCTCCCTCAACCCCCTCCTATCGGATGGTTTCCTTCAAACTTCTCCGCAACTACTCCAACATCTTGTCATCATTCACGATCTATGGGAATAACCTAAACCATTCCTCGATAGGTCATACAACTATGGAGTGTGGAAAGCTAGAGATTTTATCTTTATAAGACTCTTTCTGCCCCTTTTGTAGTCCTGCGCCTTCAACCAAATTGTCAAAAAATTGTGTTGCCTCCTTGTAATACTATTTCTATTTCTCAGGGTCATAGGAGTGGTTTGGGGAGGCCAGTCAGAAGATTGTGGGTTGGTTCGGGGTTCCTCGATCATCTCGAGTCTTTTTTCCTCCATGTGTAACTATATTAATATTGGATAGTGGAGCTGCCTCCATTACCCTTGGCTCTATGTTGATCAAATTTGCTCCCCTCTGCCTACTCCGCTCCTCCCATCTTGCAATTAGCTCTAGATAATCCTTGGTCGCATGTGCATTGATCCTACACTGAGAGCACCAAGGCCTCCTTGATAGAGGGAAATCCCATGCAACATGCCCTTCTTGGTCATAGTTGTAACATCAAACTAGGCCTCTACCTCCTGTCCTTTTGCTCCTTGTTCCTCCTCCTCGCCTTTCTTGAGCAGACTCATTAACTCGGAAGGTTGAGTAGTCTAACCTATATGCTAGAGCATCCAACGCTCTACACTGATTAGTTTGGTGAGTTGTAGAAGCACATAACTCACAATATTTGTTATTTGGAACAAGTTGAAGCCTCGAAAATCATTCTTACAACGTTGGAGGAAAACCACCCGGTCCATACCTTGGTTGGCAGCTCCTTTTCTATTTGGTGTAGTGGCTTCGACTGGGGGTAATGGGACCAATTTCCCAATATAAATTATGATAATGCCAATGGGGTTATATATGATAGTTTTGGGAAATGTTTAAGCTAAAAGTAATATAAACTAAACTAATACTCACATGCATATATCCTAATTAAAACATTATCTAGCTATGACTATACCCGGGAATAAAATTGACACATGTGATCTACAATAATGTCCTAAAGCAATTGGTAATAAAGATCATTCAATTGTGATAGGAAGTGAAATCATTTTAACAATAATCGTTTCGGATAAATAGTTAACCGAAACGATTGTGAAATATATATCGCATAAGAAATTATTCATATATTCAGCATAAAATTTAGGTCATCATCATGCAAAAGTGCAATAATGCTAACCAAGCTTTAAGCTTTCATACATAAACAATTTGAACAAAAAATTACTGCTTAAATACACACAAAAAAAAAACAAAATCACGATATAAAAGTACCATTTGTAATAAGTTCTGCTCATGCATTTCAGCAATATCGTTCCACTTCCAATAAATCCAACACCATCTAAGAGTACAAAAGTGAAATTTCAGTAGAAAATTCCAGATAAGATAAAAAGAAATCATGTTCCATTCATTTCACCAGAACTTCCTCAAAGGGACATAAGTGCATGTTTTGAAGATTGTTTCTGATAAAATTTATGGACCCCTCTCTAAATGCATCAGAGGAGTTTAAATACTAAACTATAAATCCTAATAATAGATTATTACAAAAATAGTTGAGGAGGTTTAAACGACCTTCCTCAAATTGTTTTAAACAAAACAAAAATTGAAATAAAAATATGGTGACTAACTCCTTTCTGTTCAATCTTTAAGATCGGAGATGTCCGTCATTAGTTTGAGTTGTGTCAGTGGGCTTATCGTAGATTTCAACTACCCAGTGAATACGTCATCAATTAGTGATGGCACCATTTTCTGTGTGGAAGAGGTTAGGCATCGTAGGGTCGTCCACTGACTGTAAGGTTTAACTAAATATTTCCAGTACGCTTCCCAGTTTAACCTGGTCATTTTCCTAATCGCTTCCTCCTTTTCTCTTGTTGCATGCCTCCACTGTTGTTCGAGTTGTTTGGTATTCGAAAGAAAACCTGGTATAGACTCTGCCACCAGGTTTGCATTGTGTATATTTTCATTGATGTTTTCAATAACACAATTTTTTGTTTTTGCTGCAACTGTTGTTGCCTTTTCTACTTGCCTAATTCGAGAATCCCTGTCTGCAAATAAAATTTATTTGTGTGACTCCTCCAGTTGAGATACTCTACGAGATTTGCCATTGAATTGATCATTCAATAAGCATTAGCAATATTATGGCTTGAGAGGACTGGAACCTCCACGCTAAAATCGACCTTTCTCCCATCCTCTGAATTCTGCCAAGTGATGAATTCAAAAACTATTTTCACGACTTCATCATATTCGAGTCTCATGTCAATGACTTGACTCGTTAATTTGTCACTAGTCTCGCAATAAGGAGTCAAATATGAGACCTTCTGGCATAGAATTTCTTTTTGATGCATTAGCTGGGAGTTTAGGCTGAGTGCTTCAATTATCAACTAATCAATATTTGGGTTGTCCTTATACTTATATGTTAATGCTTGTATCTGTGCTTCCTTTTTTGCTAAACTAGCTTGATGTTTTATTTACATCTGCTCGAATTGTTGTTGGAGCTTGGCTATTTTCAATTCTGCTTGTTGGTTAGATTTTTCTTGCTCTAATTGTTGTTCCAACAACATAATTTTATTTTCCTTTTCTCTGAGAAACATTTTTACTTATGTTTCTTTGTCAATGGTCGCTATAGCGTAGGCTCCTGCAAACTGAGACAGTCTAGTAAGGTTGTCAGATGGGTCGATGGGTGATTCTTTCCAAACAATATCAATTGGTTCATTCTCAGGAGTAATAGCAGCTGTAGCATCCAACTTCCTCTGTTTCCTCTACCTTTTGACAATAGTTGTGTGGGTTGGGCTATAGAACACATCTAGAAGAGGAATCTCCTCAATTCTCAAAACAATTTCAGACGTAGGAATGGCAGGAATGTGCTCTACCTCTTGAGTACTTACAGTTTTATCTACTGTAATTTCTTGAGTTGTTTTGATTTGCGGAGTCTGAGGCTCAGGTGCTTGTTTATCTATATGGAGCTTTGTATTAAAATTCTCCCATTCTTTCTGCAAATCAATCACCAGGGGGTTTGTTGACTGGGTGGAGGTGGAATGAATTTCAGCCTGTTTTCTAGTTAAGGTTTGCTCACTTGCCTTTTCTGTAGATTTATTTGTATCCTTTTTTGACTCTTCTCTTTTGCTTCCCCCATTCTGTGACTGTTGCTTCGATTTATCTGACTCCCTGGTAGATTTCTCTTGGGACTCTGATTAGGAATCATCTCTAGAATTTCCTCTGGAACTTCCTTCTAGGCTTATGATGGAAGTTGGCTCCCTAATTGGTTTAATCAATAATTGGTCTAACGGGACCTTTAACAATCTCCTTTCTCTGTATTGACGAAAGGCCTCAAGCTTTTCTTGGTCAAAAAGTAGTGATGGCATGTGCTTCACTTCTATGAATGTCTCTTTCTATAGGAAGATGTCATCAAATGCATCCTCCTCGTGACTGAATACCTTCACGTTTACCATGGTAGTGAAGTCTTTGGTAGTGCCATTTGGGTCGTACTAGCGACCTAGGAATTTAGGTAATTTCAGAGATTGCATGATCTCTACCTCTTTGAATGCATTACCCAGATCGTGCAGTGAAAATGCTCCACACTATAACGGAAATGTAGGCCAAATGGCCTTTTTCGCTTCCTTTATTCCTTTGCTTAGCCCACCCTCACTAGTTGTTTGATAGGCTATCTCTCTAGCCATCAATTTGTCTAGAACATAGTATGGGAGGACATGAGGTGAGGTGATGCTCCTAAAAACCTTGATATATGTGAATGTTTCCTCCCCAAACTATTTGGCCACTAGGAGGATATCTACCTTGACTTCCTTTGAAAATCTATGGGTGTCTCAGTTGTAAACCTATTTTTGGATAGGGAGCATGACCCCATGACAATTTTTGTAAAAAATTCAGGTGAAACTGAGACTCGCACATGTCCTTATGATATATATGAATGGGAAGTGGATCTTTCATAGTCCACTTCCATCCCATCATAGGAAATTTTGAACCAAAACAAATTGCATCCCTCACATAGGCACTAATAAAAAATGGAGGGTAAACCCTCGTTGAGACACTCATTTTCCTCCTATAATCAATTATTGCCTTTGCTAAATTATCAGAAAAAATTTGGGCCCAATTCATTATGGTTGCGTTTACGACTGCATCTATTAATGGCAGCCGTTCTGGGGAAAATTTAGTGCTATTGGGCTTGCCAAAAAGCCTATATAGCATGGCTGCTGTAAAACTATGGGAAGGAGAAATAGATGCAGTACAATACGTACCTTCTTTGTCCTTTTTGATGTTGCCCTCATTATTTGACCAGGTTCAAGTGACATCTATTGGGTCCTCGTTCTCTTTGGCAAACTTCTCCAGAAATTGTTTGTTGTAAATGGCTTATGGCTCTGGTAGGTGGTACATAAGTCGTAGGTTGTCTAGCGAAAAAGATCCCATAATCTCTTGGATTCTATTCTTAAATTATCTGTCTAAGATTGGCCTGATCGATAATCCACTTGACCATATCAGTGTAAGGGATTATATTTGGGTGCACGACTATGTGATGCAGAAATGAGCATGTCGTCTCAAAAATGTCGGCATCTGAGGAAGTACGATCGTCAATTGTGACCTTTGTTTCCAGAGGTCTTGGTTTCTCTTCTTCTAATAAATCATACATGGTTTCCCACGTAGAGGTCCCTCCTTCTCTGTTGCATGTAGTATCTGAGAATAAAGGAGTCATTTCTGATTTCTCAAACCCAACTGCCTTGCCCTTCTTTTCAATTGCTCCCAAAGACTCCTTCTGTGGATTTCCCCTAAAAAATGGAGAAAAGAAACAACTATTGGATATACAAAGATAAGAATGAACATAAGCTGGGATAATACAGATAACTTGAAAAGTTGATAGGAAAGGAATTTTATTTGAACGTAAGTGAGAAGATATCTTTTCACCTTGGATGGCTTTTCACACATAAATTTCATTAAATTTTACTAAATTCCCACTAATGGTCCGTTATCTCTTAGCTTTAATGCTCATTAATTTCTGCATCATAAGTCAGGAAGAAAGATTTTAGGATGACGAGCCATTAAATTGTGAAAATGGTGATTTTGCAATTTGCGAAGCAATTTCACAGATCGCATTACCGCGCTATGTGTGTATGTTTTCATTATTATTTATGTGATATGCGAGATGCCGGCTGCTTACTACTATTTCCAGGGCATAACCCATTGGTCAGGTTTTCTTGTGTAAAGTGTTTTTCATTAAGCAGCAGACTTAAATACTTGTCTGTGACATATCCGAGAGTGAGTCCAAGTTTCTATCACATTTTGCAATTTCAACGGGCGGTAAGTTTTACGGTGTTCCTTTAAATGTCTAAAATGTGACACATTAAAGGAATTGTTGTTATCGCAATTTCGCATCTCGCACATTTTAAGGTAACTCTTTTAAGGTGCACCTTCTGAGAATAGCGATATGTGATGTGGGACTTAGTTTTAATAAAATTCCTTAGGACTTAGTTTATATAAGAAACGTTCTAGTTTCAAAATATTAAAGCATGGAGTCCTCTTTTGATCGCTTTTCGCTAGATTTGGTGGATTAGCAAGGCTTTCAACCACTCTTGATCATGTGATATGTGGGAAAGGGAGGCATTTAATAGTTTTTTGAAAAGGTGTTTGACTGCTATCTTGTTTTATTCCAAAAATTAATAAAGAAAATGCCTAAATGCTAAACTTATTTTTGAAAAGATTTTTTAAATGGTCCCCATTTATTAATGTAATATTGACTACTACTATTAACAAATGGGGGGTTGTTGAATAACACAACAATTGGAGATTCACTTGGAAGAACCAGTTATCTGTGAGAGTTTTTTTAAATTAAACTTCCAAAATAAAGATGATTTAGAAAATAAAATTTACATGAAATATAAGATAAGTCATACTGCTCTTTGAATATTTAAACAATATCTACTTAATTATCATCCTTTTTATTATCCTCACCTCATAAGAAGGTTACTTTGTCTACATCAGTCATTACTTGGTTTTAAAGATAAAAACAGGGAGGCTCCTCTCAGATCAGTTTTTGGTATATTCAGTTGTCATAGGTAGAGCCTCTACTGCCAGCATGCATTCATAGCCTCGATAGGGTTACCTTTTAATCAGCAATGATTTAGTATCCCACCAATGTCGGAATACAAATTTTAAAAATAAGCTCATAGTGTACACTTATTTTCTTTTATTTCCTGAAATAATTCTTTTTTCTTCAAAATTTCATTTTTTTTATCGCTTAAAGGACAAAATCTTGGTTTTGTAGCCAAAATTGACAATGCCATTCACTTGATTATAACTTTAACTGAACAAGCTGGCTCTTGATGAGACCCCTTGTCTTTTGATACAATCTCAAGACATTAACCTGTTTTGATATGCAGTATTGGTAATGTGAGCTAGTTACAACCTTATGATCATGGTAAGCCGGCTCTTGATGAGACCTATTATCCTTTAAGTTTGAAGTATATTTTAGAATTACACTCTAAAAAATGTAAACTAAATTGATGGGGAGAATCATTGGCTCGCTAAGAGCATCGGGATGACAATTGTAGAGTTTTAAAGATGCTTTTATGTAGAGAGACTTTGTTTTGTTATTGATATTTTTCTTGACTAATGTAGAGGAAAGGTTCCTTTCTAAAGTTAAGTTTTATCAAAGATCAAATAATTTTGGTAGAGAACAAGCAATATGAGAGTAACATGACTTAATCCTATATTTTATGTGTGAAAGTTAATTTCATAATAATATTTACTTATACAAGTGAAAAGTAAAAAAATAAAAAGAGACTATCATTTGTAAAGCCAAAAGTAAATGTTTTTAAACTTGTATTATTCTTTCTAGAAAAATAAAATAAATGCAATAATACACAGTGAATAGAAGAGATCATCTTCTATGGAAAATAGTTCTTTCAGATCTGCCCATTAATAGGTAGAGATTCTGTCTTGCCTGATAAATCTTGCAATAAAAAGGTTGATGGGCCTATTTGTTCGACAATCTAAAATGGGCTAAGCCACATTTGTTGGTACTTTGTATGCTTACCTTTTTTCCTTGTGGGCTTTATCCCATTTCAATACTAGGTCTACGAGTTGAAATGATTTCGAACTTACAGAATGTGAATCAAAGGAAGCTTTGACTAACTGTTGATGATGTGCATGTGAGATTATGGCTTTTTCCCTTTCCTTGTCGAGCTTAAGGATTTGTAATTGTCTAACTTGCATAGAAGAGGAGGGGTTTTCTTCAATGGACTGAACTAGGGCTAAAGAGGGAATAGCAACATTTGTAGGTAAGACGACTTATTTCCCATATACCAAATTAAAAGGAGAATTGCCAATGGAGGCCTTCTGAGTTATTTCATCTACCCATATAGAAAATGTTAAAGCCTTATGCCAGTTCTTCTGATTTTGGTCAACAGTTCGTTTAATAATCCTTATGAGATTTTTGTTTGTAGATTCAGCTAACCCATTTCCCTGTGGATAATAGTTAGCAGAGTACTTGAGCTTGAAACATCTTTTAAGAGAAAATTTTTTCATATTATTGCCTGAAAAATAGGATGAATTATCAAACATCATGGTAGATGGTAGACCAAATCTGGTAATGATAAATTGATCGATGAATTCAATGAGGTTTTCAGAATTGGCTACCTTTAGTGGAATTACTTCCACCCATTTTGTGAAGTAATCAGTTGTTGTAAGAATATATCTATGCTGCTTAGAAGAATGAGGAATGATGTCACCTATTATGTCCAATCCCCATTGCTTAAACGGTTGTTCAATATTGACTAGTTGTAACGGTAATATGGGTTTTCTTTGTCTTCCAGCAGCTATCTAACAAACTTTACATCTCCTCTGAAATTTCCACTAGCTGGTCCATGATGTAGTTCCTGCAACACCTTTTCTGCCTCAGATTTTTAAAGACATCTCAGTAAAACAGAATCATAATTTATTCTAAACAGCGCATCATCGACGATTTGATATTGTCTAGCATTTAGCCTCAAGGCCCTCTCTTCATATAGTTTAATTGTGTTGGGGCATATCCATTTCTTAAGTAAAATATGATATCAGGATAACTTGACTCAGTGTCATTAAGGATTACCTCATAGACTTGTACATCATCGCCTGAGTCTTGTAGTGTTGATAAATTAGATGCTCCTGCTAGCATCTTGCAAAAAACCTTGACCTTTTAAAATTTTTGCTAGTCTGATTTCAATGTCATATTCTTGCAGAGTTGTTACCCAATTTGCTATCTTCTCCCCTACATCCCTTTATATTAACAGATTTCTCATTGCTGAGAACGACACTATTACTTTGATGTGGGTTTTGAGGAGAAAAAGTCGAAAGTGTTTTATTGATTTGAAAACAACAAAATCTTGTTTTTCAACATTTGAATAATTCAATTCAGCCCCCTGCAAATTGGAGCTAAAGAAAGAGATTGGTGCTTCAGTTTTTTCTTCATTGACTTGTGTTAATATGGCTGCATATGATTTCTCGGAAGCGAAATTATATAGAATTAAATGATTTAAAAAATTTGGAATCGCTAAAGAGGGAGCATTAATGATTGCTTGTTTAATCAAATCAAAAGCTTCATGTTCTATGTGTCCCCATTTAAAAAGGGAATTTTTCTTTATCGTAGATTGAAGAGGTAAAACAATCTATGAGAGGTCAGGGACAAATATTTTAACAAAATTAATCTGACCTAAGAAAGATTGCATTGATTTTTTGTTATGAGGTAAAGGAATTTCAGAGATTTCTCTTATTCTATCAGGGTCAATGTCAATCCATACTTTGGATACAATGAATCCAATGAATTTTCCTTCACTTAAAGCAAAGAAATATTTCTTAGGATTAAGAGAAATTCCATACCTTTGACAATGCTCAAAGATTTTTTTTAAATCTCTCAGATGATTACTGTGCTTTTTTTAATATACAGTTATATCATCCAAGTAGATTGCTACTGATTTTCTTACTAAACCTTTGAAGGCTATGTCCATGGCTCTTTGGAAAGTAGCACCAACATTGATTAATCCAAATGGCATCTTTTGATAATCATAAGTGCTCCATTTTTTCCTGAATGTAGTTTTCAGCTGGTCATCTGGATGTACTAGGATCTGATTACAGCTTAAGAATCCATCTAGGAAAGAAATTAGTTCTGAGCCTGCAATTAATTGCAATATATGTTCCATAGGAGGCAATGGAAAGTTATCATTTTGACATGATTTGTTTAGATTGCGGAAGTCTATGCATATCTGAATATCGCCACTCTTTTTCCTGACTAGGACAAGGTTGGAGACCCACCTGGAATGTCTGACAAGGAAAATAATCTTGGGTTTTAGCAGTTTGTTTAATTCAAATTTAATCTGGTTTTTTAAATTAGGATGGATTTTCCTTAATTTCTGCTAAACAAGCTTCTCACCAGACGTCATGGGTATAGTATGTTGAATAATAGAAGTGACGTATGTTTTAAAATATTCATAGTTCCATATGAAGACATTCTTATATTTTTTCAATTCCATGTGAAGACATTCTTATATTTTTTCAACAAACTTATAAAGGTTGATTTCTCATCTAACGTAATTCCAAGGCCTAGATTTATATTTTGAGTTTTCAGGTCAGTTCCAAGATTAACCAATTCAAACTTCAGGGTTGAACTATGAAGTTTTGAATTGATGGGTCATTGAATCTGTTCTTAAGGTAATATGAATCTTCGAACTTAACCACAAACTTTGGTATAGCATTATTGGTTGTTTCTTTCTTAATTTGGCTATCATGTTGGTCTTCGTCAACTATCTAGTCATTATAGGAGCCTTCTGATGTCAAAAATCTTATGATATCTGGATCACTATTAAAGACTCTCTAGTTGGTGATATTGTTGGGAATAAAAGCCCTAAAAATAAATTTGATAGAAAAGCGGTCAGGAGTATAATCTCCTGGTGGAATAAGTTTGGAAGCCACATTAGCTAAGAGATTGGCGCTTGCATTTTGGAGTCTCGTAATAGGGGAAATATTAAATGTTGTAAAGTGGGAAGTCAGGTCTTGGAATAATGACTAGTAGTGTTTGAAATGTCCTGATAGACAGTGTATAGTATTTCTTACCTGTTTTATCACAATTTCTTAATCTCCAAACACTTGGAGGTGTTTGATATTAAGGCCAATGGCCTTATACAAACCTTGAACTAATGCCTCATATTCTGCAGTGTTATTTGTGCAATCAAATTCAAGTTGGCATGCTAACATAGTCTTTTCCCCTTCTGGGCTAACTAATATGCATCCTACCCCTGCTCCATCATTGGATTTAGATCCATAAAAAAATAATTTCCAAAATAAAGAGCTAACTACAAGTTTATATACAAAATTTACACACTTAGAAGTATCTGTTTGGGAAAAAATTTCAACTTGAGATACTACAGAGTTTTCCAAGAAAGGTGAAGTATAAGCATTAAAATTTCCTGGAAATGATTCCACTGAGTATTTTTTGATGATATTGTTGCTATACACCACTAGTTCATTTTCTCCTTCTAGCTCTGTGACTATGTACTTTTGATGTTTTTCGCGATCAACCCTTATCTGATTTTGCTTGCCATTATAGGAAAGCCACATGTGAGACCATTCAATCGCAAAATACACATGAAGCTTTTCTGACCAGTCTCTACTAAGGATTAAGCCATAGAACTCGGGAATATCAGCTACAAGAATGTCAATGACTTGACAGACTTTAGGATTTGATGAGAGTTCCCCAACAACTTCTTCTTGAGACCAATCTAGCTGCATAATGTGTACAATATATTTTTGAGGCTGAACATTCAAATTTGTACAAAATTTTCTAGGTAAGATGTTAGATGAAGCTCCTGAATCAACTAAAAAGTTGTGTAAATTCTTATTAAAAACTTCAAAAGTAAGGAGGAATGGAGGAGTATGAGATTTAGATCTTCCTCCAATTAGAGCAATGTCAGTTGGATCAATTTTGTTTAAAGAGGCACTAGGGGGTTTTCCTTTTTCTTGAACAGCTTGTGAGATCACAGCAACAGGAAGAGGTGAAGTAGGTACTGCTTTGAGTTCTTTAAGGAGTAGCTCTTGCTAATGTTTTAATTTTCCAATCTCATGAAAGGTGATGTTTTCCCTAGTCTTTTTCATATCATCAACAATATTATATTCCATTTCATCTCATGTTATCAAGGTTTTAGTTGAAGATGAAGAGTTCAACTTAGGAGGAGTAGCTTGAGTGGATTTTGGTGAAGATTTCTTAACTGTTGTTTTGTCCTTGGGAGGTGGTTGTGAATCCTTCTTCTTTGGATTTGTTTGAGGAAAATCAATAGGGTTTTTACTTTGTGTGGCAACAAGCGGTGCTTCTTCGTTGGGAAGTATAAAATCCCACATTCCTTGTAACTCTGCCACTTCTTCATCATCTGTTTGCTCTTCATTTGTTGAAACTTCATCTTCATATCCATCTGATTCAGCATTTGATATAGAATTTGGAGGTTTAGGATCAGTGGGGAATTCCTTTTAAATGGGCTAAAATAATTTTTAGAGGAATTTTCTGCTACCTATTTTTTAATATCAACCATTTTGTTAGACATGCTCTTGAGGACTTTTTGCAGACCTCCAAGATCAAATGGATCTTTTGGTGGTTTCTTCTTGGATTCATCCCTAAAAGTCACTTTCTTGGATTTTCGTTCTTCTAATGCATTTTTCTTATCGGCATCTAGAATACGTTTTTCTACAGCTATTTCCTCTTTCATATTTTTTGTCAAAGTTGGTTTAGCAGCTCTATTGACGAAAATAGTTGTGTTTGAAGGGACAGCAGAAATATACCACTCATTTTGGACCTCATTACTGGGCTTAGATATCGCTAGTATCTTATTCAGTAATTTATTAAAGCGAGAGTTGAAGTCTTTTATTGGTTCTTTAGGTTCAGCTTTCAAATTGGAGAGGTCATTAATTAGGGTAGTTGTGGATCTATCATCTCCAAATTTAGTTAAGAACTTCTCTTGAAAAGCATCCCAACTATTCATAGAATCTGATGGTAACGAGAAGTACCATGATCCTGCTACCCCTTGCAATGTATATGGGAATAATCTTACAATTGCATCTTCTTCTACTACTTCATTCAAGTTAATGGACAACATGAAATTGTTTATATGTTCCTCAGCCAATAGGCCACTATCAGGATTGAACTTTGGTAACCATTTCTCTAGATGAGCTAGCAACGGATGTAAAGGTGAAGCCATCCTAACAGCTCCTGGATTTTTCCATGGCCTTTGAGGAGATTGAGCCATTGTTGGTCTTGGAGAAGAGGAATATGTGGTAGTGGTTGGAGGTGATTGGGTAGAGGAAGATTGAGTACCAGTACCTGTGTGATTCACGATCTGGAGTGGTGAGGTGGATGATTGGTCTTGTGATGATATGGATGGAATGAATGAAGATGATGATTGTGTTGATGAAAGAAACTCGTTGTGAGATTCAGATGGTGTCTTCTTAGCTTTCTTACAGCTTGGTAGAGGGAACTCGAATGGTGGTATTCCAAGTTTTTCTCTTTGTGCTCTAGTTAACCGTTGAAATGGGGTAAACTGAGAGGTAACACTAGGGATAAATCAGATTCCTCTTGAGATATCGAAATTTCCTGTAAATTATGAATCATATATTGGACCTTAGGGGCTTCGATAGAAGAATAATGTTCTAGGTTCTTTGGGATTTCAGCAATGGGCTCTGTTATTGTTTTTACAACTTCTCGTGTAGGATTAGGAGATTTTGAATGAGGTCCAGAAGTTGGAGGTGATGGTGAGGGAGTTTTACTCTTAGAATGGTATGTTAACATGGATTTACTTACCATTCACAGTCAAGCCCTCCTTCTAGTGCCAAAAATGTTGAAGCCTCGAAAATAGTTGCTTACAACATTGGGGGAAAACCACCCAGTCTGGACCTTGGTTGGCAGCTCCTTTTCCATTTGGTGTAGTGGCTCCAAATGGGGGTCATGGGACCAGTTTCCCAATATAAATTATGATAATGCTGATGGGGTGATATATGATAGTTCAGGGAAATTTTTAAGCTAAAAGTAATCTAATCTAAACTAATAATCACATGCATATATCCTAATTAAAACATTATCTAGCTATATCTATACCCAAGAATAAAATTGACACATGCGATCTACAATAATGTCCTAAAGCAATTGGTAATAAAGATCATTCAACTACAATAGGAAGTGAAATCATTTTAACAATAATTGTTTCGAATAAATAGTTAGCCAAAACGATTGTGAAAGATATATCACATAAGAAATTATTCATATATTCAGCATAAAATTTAGGTCATCACCATACAAAAGTGCAATAATGCTAACCAAGCTTTAAGCTTTCATACATAAATAATTTGAACAAAAAATTACTGCTTAATACATAAACAAAACAAAATCACAAGATAAAATTACCATTTGTAATAAGTTGTGCTCATGTGTTTCAATAATATCGACCTACTTCCAATAAATCCAACACCATCTAAGAGTACAAAAGTGAAATTTCAGTAGAAGACGCCAGATAAAATAAAAATAAATCATGTTCCATTCATTTCACCAGAGCTTCCTCAAAGGAACAGAAGTGCATGTTTTGAAGATTGTTTTTGATAAAATTTTTGGACCCCTCTCTCAATCCATGAGAGGGGTTTAAATACTAAACTATAAATCCTAATAATAGATTATTACAAAAATAGTTTAGGAGGTTTAAATGACCTTGCTAAAATTGTGCAAAACAAAACAAAAAATAAAATTAAAATATGGTGACTAACTCCTTTGTGTTCAATCTTTAAGATTGCAAATGTCCGTCATGAGTTTGAGTTGTGTCGGTGGGCTGATCACAGATTTCAACTGCCCAATGAATACGTCATCGGTCAGTGCTAGCACCATTTTCTGCATGGAAGCGGTTAGGCATTGTAGGGTCATCCATTGGCTGTAAGGTTTAACTAAATATTACCAGTACGCTTCCCAGTTTAACCTGGTCATTTGCCTAATCACTTCCTTCTTTTCTCCTGTTTCCTACCTCCACTGTTGTTCAAGCTATTTGGTATTCGGAAGAAAACCTGGTACAAAATCTGCCACCAGGTTTGCTGTGTAGATTTTCATTGATGTTTTCAATAACATAGTTTGTTGTTGTTGTTGCGGTTGCTATTGCCTTTTCTTCTTGCCTAATTCGAGAATCCCAATCTACAAATAAAATTTATTTGTGTGACTCCTCCAATATATGAAAATTGGCCTTCCTCCCATCCTTTGAATTATGCCTAGTGATGAATTCAAAAACTCTTTTCAAGACTTCATCATATTCAAGTCTCATGTCAACGACTTGACTCGTTAATTTGTCGCTAGTCTCACAATAAGGATTCAAATGTGAGACCTTTTGGCATAGAATTTATTTTTGATGCATTAGCTGGGAGTTTAGGCTAAGCGCTTCAATTGTAAACTGATCAATATTTGGGTTGCCCTTATACTTATTTTTTAATGCTTGTACCTATGCTTCCTTTTATGCTAAACTGGATTGATGTTTTATTTGCATCTGCTTGAATTCTTGTTGGAGTTTGGTTATTTGCAATTTCGCTTATTGGTTAGATTTTTCTTGCTCTAATTGTTGTTCCAACAAGATAATTTTATTTTCCTTTTCTCTGAGCTATTGTGTGTGGAGCATGATTGTTCAGAGGTCTTTGTTTTAGCGGGATGTATACCCCAGGAAGTTTTGTACACCCCTCCACGCGGGGGGGTGCGGGGGGGCCGATCCCCCCC
>APFE030697003.1:42290-59874 GCA_000404065.3 Pinus taeda | reverse complement strand
GAACCACGTATATCT
Source organism: Pinus taeda (assembly GCA_000404065.3). Lineage (NCBI taxonomy): Eukaryota > Viridiplantae > Streptophyta > Pinopsida > Pinales > Pinaceae > Pinus > Pinus taeda. Next base: position 59,859 of record APFE030697003.1, on the reverse strand, counting down.
GTGTCTCTCTTGTTTTGTGCATTTTCTGTGTTTATATTTCTGCAATATTTTATGTGTTCCATTGCTCCGTAATATATAATTTTCTAACATGAGCAACATTTGCACTTCTATTGCTTTGTCCATGGTCGTTGTAGCGTAGGCTCTTGCAAACTAAGACAATCTAGTAAGGTTGTCAGATGGGTTGATGGGTGAGTTTTTCCAGACAATATCCATTGGTTCATTCTCAGGAGTAGTAGCAGTTGTAGCATCCAACTTCCTCTTTTTCCTTTGCCTTTTGAAAACAACTTTATGGGTTGGACTATAGAACACATCTAGAGGAGGAATCTCCTCAATTCTCAAAACAATTTCAGAGGTAGGAGTGGCAAGAATGTGCTCTACCTCTTGAGTACTTACAGTTTTATCTACTGTAATTTATTTATTTCTTTTGTGTTGCGAAGTCTGAGGCTCAGTTTCTTGTTTCTCTGTATGGAGCTTTGTATTAATATGCTCCCACTCTTTCTCCAAATCAATCACTCGGGTTTTTGTTGACTGGGTGGAGGTGGAATGAATTTTAGCATGTTTTCTAGCTAAGGTTTGCTCAGCTGTCTTTTCTGTATATTGGGTTGTATCATTTTCTGACTCTTTGCTTTTGCTTCCCCCATTCTGTGACTGTTGCTTTGATTTCTCTAACTCCCTGGTAGATTTCTCTTGGGACTCTGCTTGGGAATCATCTCTAGAATTTCCTCTAGAACGTCCTTCTAGGCTTACGCTCGGAGCCAGCTCCCTTATTTGTTCAATCAATAATTGGTCTTACAGGACCTTTAACAATCTCCTTTCTCTGTATTGACGAAAGGCCTCAAGCTCTCCTTGGTCAAAAAGTAGTGATGGCATGTGCTTCACTTCTGTGAATGTCTCTTTTTGTAGGAAGATGTCATTAAATGCATCCTCCTCGTGACTGAATACCTTCACTTTTACCATGGTAGTGAAGTCTTTGGCAGTGCCATTTCAATCGTACTGGCGACCTGGGAATTTAGGTAATTTTAGAGATTGCATGTTCTCTGCCTCTTTGAATGCATGACCCAGATCGTGCAGTGCCAATGCTCCACATTGTAATGGAAATGTAGGCCAAATGGCCTTTTTCATTTCCTTTAGTCCTTTGCTTAGCCCACCCTCACTAGCTGTTTAATAGGCTATCTCTCTAGCCATCAATTTGTCTAGAACATAGTATGGGAGGACATGAGGTGAGATGATTCTCCCAAAAACCATGATATATGTGAATGTTTCCTCCCCAAACCATCTGGCCACTGGGAGGATATCTACCTCGGCTTCCTTTGAAAATCTAGGGGTGTCTCGGTTGTAAACTTGTTTGTGGATAGGGAGCATGACCCCATGACAAATTTTGTAAAAATGCAGGTGAAACTGAGACTCCCACATGTCCTTATGATATATATGAATGGGAAGTGGACCTTTCACAATCCACTTCCATCTCATGATAGGAAATTTTGAACCAAAACAAATTGCATCCATCACATAGGCACTCATAAAAATGGAGGGTAAACCCTCGTTGAGACACTCCTTTTCCTCCTATAATCGATTATTGCCTTTGCTAAATTATCAAACAAAATTTGGGCCCAATTCATTATGGTTGTGTTACGACTGCATCTATTAATGGCAACCATTCAGGGGAAAATTTAGTGCCATCAAGCTTGCCAAACATCCTACATAGCATGGTTGTTGCAAAACTATGGGGAGGAGAAATATATGCAGTAGAGTACATACCCGCTTTGTCCTTTTTGATCTTGCCCTCATTATTCGACCAGGTCCAGGTGACATTTGTTGGGTCCTCATTCTCTATAGAAAATTAACACACTAATAATACACTTAATAAAATAAATAGCATAAATATAGAAAAACTAAACATGGCAGAGAAGGCCTCAGCCTTACAGCATTCCTCTCATTCTCCTTATTAATCAATTCAATCTACAAAGAATGATAATAGTACAATAAATACATGAGGAATTTGTCTCAAGATAGTGCATCTATCTTGAACAAACTTGGTTGAGATATTTTCTCAACAAAACACTAATCTAGGAGAACTAGTTAGAGAGAATCTCTCATCCTGACTAAACTCCCTAGTTTGAGGAACTAACTCCTAAGTCTCAAGATTTGATTTATTTAATTATGATTTTTGGATTTATAATTTTTTTATTATGAGAGTGAGGTTAACATTCTCTTTGGAAAACTTCTCCAAAAACTGTTTGTTGTAGATGGCTTGTGGCTCTAGTAGGTGGTACATAAGCTGTAGGTTGTCTGGTGAAAAGGATCCCATAACCTCTTGGCTTCTATTCTTAAACTATCTATCTAAGATATCGGCTTGATCGATAATCCACTTGAACATATCAGTGTAAGGGATTATCTTTGGGCGCGTAACTATGCGATGCAGAAATGAGCATGCCATCTCAAAAATGGTGGAATCTGAGGAAGTACGATCGTCAATTGTGACCTTTGTTTCCAGAGGTCTTGGTTGCTCTTCTTCTAATAAATCATACACGGTTTCCCACGTAAAGGTCCCTTCTTCTCTGTTGCATGTAGTATATGAGAATAAAGGAGTCATTTCTAATTTCTTAGACACAACTTCCTTTCCCTTCTTTGCCATCACTCCCAAAGACTCATTATGTGGATTTTCCCTGAAAAATGGAGAAAAACAATAGCTATCGGATATACAGAGATAAGAATGAACGTAAGATGGGATAATACAGATAATTTGAACATTTGATCAGAAAGGAGTTTTATTTGAACGAAAGTGAGAAGATATCATATCACCTTGGATGGCTTTTCACATATAAATGCCATTAACTTTTACTAAATGCCCACTAATAGTTCGTTGTCTCTTAGCTTTAATGCTCATTAATGTCTGCATCGTAAGTCAGGAAGAAATATTCTAGGGTGACGAGCCTTTAAATCACGAAAATGGCGATTTTGCAATTTGCGAAGCAATCTCACATATCGCATTTTCACATTATGTATGTATGTTTTCCTTATTGTTTCTACGATATGCAAGATGCGGGTTGTTTACTACTATTTCTAGGGCATAACCCATTGGTCAGGTTTTCTTGTGTAAAGTGTTTTTCATTAAGTAACGGACCTAAATACTTGTCTGTGACGTATCCAAGAGTGGGTTCAGGTTTCTATCGCATTTCACAATTTCGACAAGCGATAAGTTTTACGGTGTTCCTTTAAATGTCCAAAATGCGATGCAGTAAAGGAATTGTTGTTATCACAATTTCGCATCTCGCACATTTTAAGGTAACTCTTTTAAGGTGCACCTTCTGAGAATAACAATATGTGATGTGGGACTTATTTTTAATAAAATGCCTTTGGACTTAGTTTATATAAGAAACGTACTAGTTTCTAAAATTAAAGCGTGGAGTCCTATTTTGATCGCTTTTCTCTAGATTTGGTGGATTAGCAAGGCTTTCAAACCATGCTTGATCGTACAATATGCAGGAAAGGGAGGCATTTAATTTTTTTTTTTAAAAGGTGTTTGATCTTGTTTTATTCCAAAAATTAATAAATAAAATGCCTAAATGCTAACCTTATTTTTGGAAATATTTTTTAAAGGGTCCCCATTTATTAATATAATATTGACTACTACTATTAACAAATGGGGGGTTGTTAGATAGCACAATTGAACACTAGAGTACTTTTTTAATATCAAGCACAAACAAGGAGGATGTCCATACCCCCTGCATACTTAATAGTACTCTGGTTTGTTGCGGTCAAGATACACCCCTTGTGATCCTACCACTACAACTCCCGTTGTGGGTGTAGGCCCAGTTGGTCCCCCTAGAGTAGACTCATTTCCTATTCCTCACAACCTTGGGCATTCCGCGGCAACATGTTGGTCTCATCGGGTGGGTTGGTTGTAGACCCTTCAAATTCTCTATTAGACTTGCAATTTGATATTAAAGACCCAAGATAGATGGATCATGCGATGTTGCTCCCCCCTGGTATTCGTGAGAGTACCCTGCCATAGCTTATATTTGGGTGGCTTGCTCGAGATCATCATGCAATTTCTCAATCTTCTATTGTGTCAATGGTGTACGAGTGAGGGGTAATAGTGCTCTAATAAACCAATCAGTTGGGTGATTCGGGTCTATTGTGTAACTGATTTTATCGATTACATCCTTAAATATTTGCATTAGTTCCCATGTGGTCTCTCCCTCTCGCTGCTTTATCTCCCACAACTCTGACAACCCTTACTGATCAGTCTGGGGAAGTTTGAATTCTTGTACAAACTCTCTTTTAACGTCGTCCATAGTTGGGTTCTGGTGTAGCTCTGACCATTTTATGAACCACCTCAAGGCCATTTCTCTAAGAGTGGTCTGGAACTCTATTAGCTTCACAGTATCAGGTGTCTAAAGGGCTCTCCAAATGGCCTTACATAGATACCAATGTTGTTCTGTGTCTTTGTTCCCCCCTACCAGAGAATTCAGAATACCTTGTGAATGACCCCACCATTTTCGACTAAGTTTGTGCTAAAAGCACGAAGCCTTGTGATATCGGTTGTAGATATCCTTCCAAGCTCGTACTACTAGTACTATGTCCACTGCTACTAGTATTAACTTTATAATTAACATGCACACTATGAACTCTTATCGTCTTGAGAAAATTAGAAAGAAATTTGTCAAGATGGTTGTAGAGTACCAGGGGAAGATTGGGGGAGAAACTACTCGAGCCTTGGGGGATAGATCATTGATTCTTTTGGATGCATCATCTTCCTCAAACAGTCTCCGCATAACAAAGTACATATCATCCTCTATGCCTGCATTTGAGCCGACGCGACATTTTCCATCTAACCTCTCCCTTTTGACTAGTGAGGGAGGGCCCCTATCACCTTCTAAACCCCCAATTGTTATAGTCATCTCTATTCTCTCCACCAAGCTCTCTTCCATCCAATCTTCTTCCTTCAGACTCCTCAACACCACTCCTGCTTGGTATAATCCCTCTGGTTTCCTTTTAATCACCTACATGGCCCTTTATTACCATTTCTCTGTTATCCACGCCCTTAGATCCCTGGCCTTTCATGAATCCTCTGCGTCCATCCACTTAATAGCCTCATAGTTCCCCGCTCGGTAGCATCCCTCCCTTTAGGTCCTTCCCCCATTACTAGGTGTTTATGCTACTACGCTTGGACTTTGGAATACTAACAAGTCCTCTTCCACCATTAACACCCTAATCCAAAAGGTTATCTATTTTAACAACTTCTCTCTCAACCCTTCTCGAAACACAACTTCGGCCTTTGAAAAGGACTGACAGCTTTCTGCCGTAAACTTGACAATGCAGCCTTCCAATGTAGTCTGTACCGATAAATCTACTTCCCTCGTCATATACGTGTCAAGATGATTGAGTGCAATGAGATCTGCCTGAGTTTAGTTGCGATGAGACAACTTTTTTCCATTCGACCTCCCTTTCACCTGCAATCTATGCAACCAGTTATAAATTTCTTCTAGAAACTTGCACCAGAATATCTTGTACTAATCACTCGTAGTTTCCAAATATAGGATTTTGTCCCTCAATCTCAAAACAGTTCAGAGGCAGAGTTGAGCTTGCTGAGAAATAAGTTGATCCACTTGCTCGTCCCACCAGTTCCGTAGTTATTTCTTAAAAATCCTCGATACCATATTCAAAACCCTCCTTTTGAATTTCGGGTCTCAGCAATGGAAACATTTGTTGGCACAAAATAGTAGCAGGGTTAAGACACTGGGTTCAGGCACAAGGGGACAAAAAGGCTCTGTTGTAGTCCACAATGCCAACATTTTCACCTTAACCATGGTGGATAAGGAGTCTCACCTGAGGTGTTTCGCAAACAAAGTGAGATGAGGGTTGGAGTCTAATATCAAGGAAACCATATCAACAGATAGATAATAAAGGGAAGTAACTTGACATTCATAGAAACCAAATAATAACAATCTATTTATGCTACAACAAAAGACTACCTAAACATGCGCATATAAAAATTTTAAATAACTAGCATAATACACAATGAACACACTATAGTCCAAGAACAGTCTTCTTCATTACTACCAAAATAAGCACACTACATAAGTCTCTCAGCCTATTCCTCCATAGTAGAAAATCCTACAGATGAAATATAAACTCATACAAATATAACCATAGAGTCGTTCTCATTGCTTTGCAACACAGGAAGAGTAGGAAATGCTAGGAACACATTGTAACCAACCAACCCCTTCTCCGCTCTCCTCTCTACTTTTTATCTTCTTCCACCAACCTGAACTGCCAGTTCCTTTTCCCTTGCTAAACTATCTTCACCCTTGGCTACTATTTCTCTTTCCTCGCTCAGTTGTCCCTGCTTCTTCATGCCACTCTTCTGCAACTGCTAGTATTCCTTCAGTCTCCTGTCTACCCTCAATTGTTAGCTCTGAAACTTCCCAACAACCACTTTTTCCACTTGTCAGAAGCCCCTTTCTCCAAAAAAATATCTCAAAACGAAGGCCTCAACAATAACAGATTACCCCCCAACGTATGAGTGTTAGGAGAAAATTGTATGACTTAAATATGTTTTAGGTTACACTTTTACAAGACACCAAATGGGAGTTAGAGAGAGAGATAGAGATACAACTAAAGCAATATATGGAAGGACAAAAATGGAAGTATGGAAACAACCTAGTGAATTCTTCCTCAGTCAAGGGAATTGTATGATAAGTATCCATTAGAGTTTTGGAATGATGGATTGCAAATCCATGGCAACTCCCATGTTGACTAACCTAAAGAATTTAAGAGGATTTGAATCCAGTTTTGTAGATCCATATATTTACATGTGGTTGATTGGTATGATGATGTATTTCGTTAACACCGGGCTGAAGATTTGCTTTTTTGTGAACACTTTTGTCCAATTCTAGATAGAACCAAGACACGAGCATTGGATTGCAGCAAATAACATATTGAGATATTTGCATGGTAAAATGAATTATGGTTTGAAACATGTTGCAAATAGGGATGTACAACTTCATGGATATGTAGACACAGATTGGGTAGGAAGTGTTGAAATAGAAAGAGTATCTTAGGAGTATGCTTTAGTTTTGATCCGTTATGATATCATGTATGAGCAGGAAGAAAATTTCAATAGCACTTAGCATTATTGAAAAAGATTACATCGCAGCCAATGAGGCTTGTACTGAAGAAGTATGGCTCTGAAAGTTGTTTGTAGGACTATTCATCCAAGAGTTGGAACGACAATGATACACTGTGATAATCAAAGTTGTGTGAAGATTTCATAGAATCACGTGTTCCATGACAGGTCGAAGCCTATTTAGATAAAGAACCACTAAACCCATGACATGGTATAGATTAGAGAAACTAGGCTTGAGTACATATTCAACAATGAGTAGGTATTTGATGTTCTAACCAAGTCGTTGTTGAGGGATAAATTTGTGTACTTTAGAGACAATTTGGGGCTTGTGGAGATCACCCCTCATTAAGAGGAAGCATTGATTTATTTGCAACATGGATGGACATTCTCCCAAAAAGGAGAATGGGTCTAAGAGATCTAGAGGAATCAGCAGGTAGTGTTGAATGAGTGTCTCTTGGAGGAGGAACCTAATCACACACCAGAAATTGTGGAGCGAGGTCTTGGACCCTAATCACACACTAGGCATGGTGGAGTGAGTTCCTTCAACATCAGGACCTTGATCACACACTGGAAGGGTGGAGTGAGGTCTTAGACCCTGATCACACACTAGATAAGTTGGAGTGAGGTTTGGTTCAACATCTAAACCCGTCAACAACCAGGAAGGGGTTGACTGAGGTCTTGGCCTAGAGTGTTCACTAGGAAGGGTGAGTGAGTGCCTACTAGTTGAGGGTATTAAAATGTTTGGCCTAGGTGGTGGCCATGGGATTCAAATATCAATCACTTTGGAAGAGTGAGTGCTAATATGCTAATGACATTTCCATGGGTTTGGTACCACCCCAAAAATGGTTGCTAATGGATATAGATAGTAATGATGACGCTGTCAGCAATGGATAACCTTTTTCATTAGATAAATTTGTTCAATGTGAGAACGTCTATGAAAATGATTATGAATATCTCCCAGGTTAAGAGGGAGTTTTGAATTTGTAACTATGGTCGGTCTTCATAATGTACTTTTGGTCACTTGATGTAATTATATTTATCATTATAAAGCATATCTATAAATTCTTGAGTCAAAGTCCCATTGTGACTTTTTAAAGATGTAAATTTGAATTTTTGAAATGTAAACTTTGGCTCTAGAAAGTGGCAAGTCGACTTCCCTCCAAGTGAAGTCAACCCTGGCCAAGAGACACATCTATTCACCCTAGACATAGTACTATATAAATGCATATTGAGCTCCCCATTTGGCAGATTCAGATTCCTCTCTCAAGACAACTTATGGGCAAGCGAAGGAGGCCAAGAAGAACGAAGAAGGACAAAGAAAGAAGGTTGAGTTTCTCTCTCTCCTTTGTCATCAACTCACATGTGTGGATATCTCCTTGTGATTCACACTGTTTTTTATCATTTTGTTGCAAGGGGGGAATTTTCTAGATTACTGGGTTGTTTCTTGGGGCTGAAATCTTGGGCTTCTAGATATTCATTAGGAGGCTGGAATTTCTGGATCAGGCAGGTAGAACAAAGTGCAGCATTAGTTTGGGTGACTTTATTTGGAGGATAAGGCCAGGTTTGACCATAGGTATAGTTGTGTCTATTATTGACCATGAATAATTTATTTATTAAAAAGTTTGTTATGCTTTTCCCCGTAGTGGGTTTTCCCAAGATAAAATCTTGTCTCTCTTTTGTGCATTCTGATCTCTATTGTTCTACTTTTGAATTTCTAAAGTAATTTTTGAATGATATATTCAAATAAGATAAAAGAAGGTCTGCATCAAAACTAATTATCAAAAATTTATAAATATTGTGCTAGCCCTAATTGCACTAGAAAATCAACACTTCCAAAAATATTCTTGGGGTGATAAGTGAGGTTGGGAGTCTACATGATCCTAGAGGTAACAAAATAGCACATTTGACACCGAGTCATGGAAATATTCCTAATAATTCAATGAAAGAATTAATGTTATGATAAGGTCTCTCCTTAGCACTAAAACAAGACTTGAAATCTTTGTTCATGCTAGGATATCCAATGTAGTCATTAGATCTATGATAAGGAAGGTCCCCTTAGATGGTATAAATATTAATTACCTCCTCATTAGAATTAACTCTCTAGTAAGGAAATTTTATCAAATGGGGTCTTATCATATCAAGAGTGCGAACATTGAAGCCGACCAATGGAAGAAGGTTAGCTCAACAATGAAAGAAGGTAATTGACTAGTTAATGGGACTATAGTATTGGGTTGGATCCCATAATGAATTTCCCATTGCTTCCTCTCTCATCCCACATGTTATATGGAATTTTTTTCTATGCATTTGTTGGGAATTTCATGGTCCAAACTAGTGGACATGTTCATTCATCATAACATGCTAGCATCAACACAACCTAAACATGGATAATATGAGTAGTGCATTGGGCCTCAGCTACATATCTTGGATGGTGGATGTACTCATTATGAGTTTTCTTTTCTTGGAGAAAGGGTTCCTTATGGATTCAATAAAGTTTTATTCTTTATTTTACATAAGTTCACTCTTGTATATTAAGGCTAACTCTCCTTTTTCTCATAGGTTTCAGGAATTAGGGCCTCTATTTGGATATGATCAATGGTGCTGGTATTTAGCCTAGAGGTTCATGCAAACTCTAGGCATCTACATCATTAGGAGTGATCCAGATTTTTTACTTCAAATATGCATAAAAATTTGCATTTTAAAATAGCATGTAACTAGGTGACATAAACACATAAAAGAAGAAAAAATAAAATGCAACCATGAGACCAAAGGCACACAAACAATTTGATAACAAAGTTCACCCACTATGTGATATGTCTCTGGGCCCTACTCAATGTGGGGAGGCCTCTTTCATTAATTGGAAGTGATATCAAATTACAAGCAATTACAAAATGACACCTCATACCTCCACTTCTGGGGATGGCCTGAAAATATAGACCTCTGCTAAAGAAACAGATTGCACAGTTGGATTCCTGGTGAAAAATCGTGAAAAATGACTATAAAGTCGACTTTATTCTATGTTGGTGACCCTACAAGATTCTATGCAGAATATTCCCTCCAAGATTCTTGAGAATCTTTCTCGAAATTTGTGCCCAGGTGGGGTGCGGTTTGGCTTCGGGTTACACAAGAAATGGCACATCGGGTTCCCATCAGTCATGCACTGGGTTGAGTGGGTGTTAAATACTTTTGGGCTGACGAAATTAACAAAGTGGCGTCATTGCACATTGGTGGCGGCCACTTGTGGGGATGTTGATCTCCAACAAAGGTCGCGAGGTTGACCCCTTGCCTAACCCACTCAATTTTTGAAATTTTGTGTTGCCATTGGAAGTTTTTGCCGCGTTGTTTCATGTGGACCAGTTGACAAACTCACCAAGTGGGTTCGACACCCACCGCTAGTATGGTTATATATATATAGTCACGACAGTTGGTCGATCAACATTATGTCGGTGGGGTTGAATCCCTAGTGGCTGGCAGCAATTATTTTTTGAATTTTAATATAAAATAAACCAAACCGGCCTTGTTTTTATGCCATTTTTTAGGGGTCATTGTGTATTTTAAACATGCAACAAATTCATAGCCACCAACCACCAAAAAGGTCAAAATTGTCTCCTCCTTAAGGAAATTCGGTGATCCTGACTAGGCAGCCATGTGTTGTACACTAATTAGTTTGTACAACTGACTAGGCTTCTGATGTCAACTACCATGTGTTGCGCTCTAGTTGGATCTCCCTCGTTGGCATGTCCATGTCACCTGCTGGCATCATCATTTGTATGGCTGAAGTCAACATCCGTAGTGCTGACATTAGCATGCCAAGTGTCCCTATGGGTCCTTCTTGTAAAAAATGTAGTTGTTTTTGAAAAATTGCAGCGAGCCATAAATTCTTCATACGATGTCAAATTGAGGTGTCGTTCATGTCATTGGTTTCATAACAACAATCTCTTCGATTTGAGGCTGGTTTCGCTGTGTTTTAAGGACTTCAAAATTTTTTCCTTTTAGGATCCTCCTGGATCATTCCTCCACAATAATGAACTTTTGGATAACTAACAATTTTATCAGTTAATTAGAAAGTGAGTAATTTCTCCTTTGCTTTCTCCTTTTCAATCCAATGGGCCTTACTCATATGCATTCCCTTGGAACCGATATGAAGTTACTCCATGTCTCCCCACCATGAAGTCTTAGTTCTCATGTCAAGAATGATATCTTCAGGTAGCCTTTCCAAGAATTCAGGAGAAAAATCATCCACTATAGAACCCTTCCAACCTATTCAGTGTCCATGATCAAAGGAGGCTCATAAAGCTTCAAGTTTTCATGTTCACCACTAAGTACATCTGAATGTATGTTGGAAAGTCGAGACAAAAAGCATTCTCTCCAGTCTTCTCTAATATGGTGAAAGGACAATATCATATTGGTCTCAACTTCTTTCTTTCTCCTTTCATTATGTCTTTGCTAATGTGGAGCCACACCTTGTCTGCAACCTGAAATTGGTGATCAACCTAGTGCTTGTAATGTTGAGCTTTGTATTGGGATTGACTTTTCTCCAATGTCTCCTGCATTGCCTTGTGCATTTGAATTCACTGAATGAACTTTCATGCTTTGTCCCTATCATTTTTCTCACTAGAATCTTCATCTCTCCCAAAGACCATATCTAAGGGATCCTTTGGTAAATATCCAAAGCATGTCTCGAATGGTGAGCTATGAGTGGAAGAATGCATTGTCTTGTTGTATGCATGTTGTACATAAGGAACCTTCTCTTCCCACAACTTTGGATGCTTGCCCTCCTCTTAAGCTTGGTGTCCATCATTCCCACAAAATTGTCTAGAACTCTCCAAGGAAATGAGAGTCTCGATTTGACACAATGAATGTGGGCAATCCAAATTGAACCCATACAAATTGGAATAAGAGATGAGAAATCTGCACTATAGTGATCTTCTTTTTACAAGGCATTAATACACACATTTTACTAAATTGATCCATAATGACATACAAATATTCATGACCTCTCCTAGACAAATGCAAGCCACCAACAAAATCCATTGACACACTTTCCCATGGACGACTTGGAATAGGAAGCAGTGTGTAGAGCCCCAATTTTCTATTAGTGGGCTTACAAATTGAACACAACACGTATCCCTTTACATATCGAGTCATGATTTTTTTCATGTGAGGCCAATAACAAAACCTCCGCAAATGACACAAAGTTTTCCCTACACCAAAATGACTGGACACAAGAGAGGTATGTGCCTTTCTAATTACATGTACTCTTTCATTGGTGGGGATACAAAGTTTTCCAATATGGAACAACAATTTTCCCTGCAAATAGTAATTTTCTACCTACGATCCATGAGTCAGCTTTGCATAAATATCCTTAAAATATTCATCATCAACATATTGTTCAACATAACTTTCAAAAGATAAAGAAGCATTTTGCAAAACTATAGATGCAGAAATAGGAAGGCAAGAAAGCATATCTGTCACTTTGTTGCTAGTGCTCTTCTTATATTTTATTACCAGGTGAAATCGCTGAAGGAACCCCATCCACCTGAAATGATGTGTCTCTTGAAGCTTGGTTTGTGACTAGAGGTACTGCAAGGGCTGGTGATTGGTGTGAATAATGGTTTCCTTGCTAATCAAATAGTGGTTCCACTTCTTCACGCTTTGGACCAAGGCATACAACTCCTTGTCATAGGTGGCATAGTTCACAACGTCTTGGGAGAATGTCTCTAAATAGTAAGATACAGGTTTCCTTTGTTGCATCAACATTGCTCCCATGGCATACCACTACATTTGTCTCGATCTAAAAAGGATGTTGGAGTTCAGGTAAGGCCAAAACTGGTGCAGTACTGATATTCTCTTTCAGTGTATCAAAGGATTTTTTTTTCTTTCCTTCCCATTGAAAGGTTTGCTTCACACCTGTCAATGCATGCAAGGGGGATGAAATGATGGAGAAGTTGGTAATGACCCTTCTCCAAAATTGTACTGCATCCAAAAAGCTACAAACCTCTGTAACATTGGTGGGTTTAGGCCACTTCACAATCACAACAACTTCAGAAGGATCTATTTTTAGTTGTCCACCTCCAACAATGTGGCCCAAGTAAACCAAGCAGGTCTTACCAAATTCACACTTAGACATTTTGACATACAATTTTCCTTTTTGCAAAACATCAAACACCTTTTTAACATGACTCACATAATCTTCCCATGTTCTACTGAAAACAAGAATGTCATCAAGATACACAAGTACAAAATCATCAAGAAAAGGTCTAAAAATGTCATTCATCACCCTCATTAATGTGGTCGAAGTATTGCAGAGTCTGAATAGCATCACCGGCCATTCAAATAGACCCTTTTTTTTCTTGAATTCAATCTTCCATACATTTTCTTATGCAATCCTAACCCGATGATATCCATTGTGCAAGTCCAGTTTTGTGAAGTAGACAACATTTTTCAATTGATCTAATAAATCATCAATGTGAGGGAGAGGGTATTGATTCTTCACCTTTATTTTGTTAAGTGACCTGTAGTCCACACACATCCTCCATGTGCCATCCTTCTTTGGCACCAACATGATGGGAAAGCCACATGGACAAGAACTTTTCCATATGACCCCTTGGTTCAACAATTCCTATAATTTTTTCTTTATCTCCTCCATCTCAATGGCTGACAACCTATACATACCAATATTTGGTAAAGGAGCATCCCACTGCAAGTGAATTTCATGTTAAATCTCACGCTTTTGAGGCAATCTAGTTGCTTCCTGAAAAATATCATTATAGTTACAAACAATTTCATACAATTATTGTTTATGAGTGGGATCACAACCTTGGAAAGATTTAGATTTCTCTACAGCTTTTTCTCTTACAACCATGAGCATACACCCTTTGTCGAAATTGATCAATCTCTTCATCTTACCTACACTTACAAGACTTGCATTGATATTGGCATAATGACCTCTAACAATGTATTCCACATCATCTTTTGTGAGATGATACTTGTTTTCATGGAAAAATAAAATTGCTTTCCTATCATACAAATATGGACTCCCCGATACAATGCCATAGATATCCAAAGGTACAACAACAAGTTCAACCTCATCTACTAGTTTGGATGCAATCACAAATCTAGCCCTACACTATTTGGTTACATGTAATTTGGCTTTGTCACACACCCAACCAAGAGATTAGGGTTTTTGATGACGCTTGGTCTCCAACTCGAGTGATCCAGATGGATATTGATGGCCACCCACCTATTGCACCTAGACCTCAAGTTGGTTTCATCTGTTTCCTTGTTTATTTTTGCATTTACTATTTTTAGCAAATTTTCAGGTCCTGAACTTCTGAACAAATTTTGACCGTCTGAACGATGTCTTTTTGAGGTCTGCAGTAGGCCCGTAGCCATAGGTAGGGGCCTCCGCAAATCCTATTTTAATCAGAGAGATATTTCCAACAAGGTATCGTACGCGCCAAATAGAGATAATATGACTTACGACCCTAGGAAGTTCGCTACCAAACTAACCCCAACGGGGCCCACAAAATCTTGGTGTTCCATATCCTAGCATTAGGGTTTTCCTTGTTGTTCAATAATAAATAGGCCCTTTAGCCTCATTGTAACATAGTTTATAGGCATGCATCTATCACATATGTTCTCAGAGATAAGCCACCATCGCCCGAGCTCGTTTATTTTCGTTATGTTTGTAAGCATATTTCAGTATTTGATATTAATGAAATGATGTGTTATTTCTATTGCATCTCTATTTTTATGGTTATATCTATAATTTTTTTCATTTCTATTTAAGTTCGGATCACCTAGATTCTTAACAAGGATTCTGAAATCAAGTTTGAGAGCCCAAATCAAACAAGGTTTCTACTTTAGTATATTTTGTCACAATTCTAATGTGGAACAATTCAGTCCTCCTTCATTCATTAACAAGAGACTCATTTGAAGAGCTTGCATGCAATTCATAATTTTCACTAGCATGATGAGAAAGGTTACCTTATATGCCCATTGTTGTGATATGTCTCTCCTCACTAGAGTTAGATCTAAGGCCTTGATGCACGGTTTCCACTGTATTTTGCTTGCCCTTTCTATCAAATCTCATTGGATTCAATTATGGATGCAACTTCCAACAATTATCATGATCATGGCCTTCCTTCTTGCAATGCGTGCAAGAGGGTTTTGTTCCTTCTTCTTTCTTGGTTATAGTCGCCTTCTTGTCCTTTCCCTTGCATTTTCCCTTGAACTTTTCATTATGAGGTTTGAAATATGATTTCTTGGGTTGATCTTCTTTTTCATTATTTCCCCTACTTTCAAGGTGAATGGCCTTCACACTAGCCACATCAATAGTAGTAGGCTCAAATAACAACAAAGTATTCCTAATGTAACTATTTAAAGCACCAATATACTTTTTTACAGTTTCTAGTGAATCAAGCAAAATGCCCAAATTTAAAACTTGTTTTCTAAACTCTTCAATGAATCTTTGCACATTTTGACCCTTTCCTTGTCTCAAATATTGTCATTCAATTAAATCCTTTTGTCGATAACCCAAAGGATATAATTGATCTTTTAATGCAAAAACACAATTGGACCAAGAAGAAAGAAGATTACCCATTTTTTTCTGCATTTCTGCAACTTTCTCTCCCACCAGATAAGAGCGGTGCCACTTAGTTGAAGAGATGCTAATTGGATCTTGGCCTCATATTCCTCGATATCTAAATCCGGAAATAGACTTCGTTCTGTCTATTCCAATTGTTTAACTTCACAGTGGCATGATCTGGATTATCCACAGTTTCGTGTTCATTATGTCGACGTTTCAAACCCCAAAGGGGGTCCATCATCAGGACTAAATCAGATAGAATTGAAAGCTTGATTGAGAGAAGAGTCTTTTGACCTGGACATAAATAAACTTAGAACCCTAATTTTTAAAGAAGCCGACACTTATATGTGTATGGTTTCTTATTTATTTTAATTTATTATTATTTTAATTATTATTTTAATTTTAATTTTAATTCAACAATAAGTTTTATCCCGGATCCGGGTGGCATTACTGTTACCACAGTTCTCCATGCACAACGTTAATGCCCAGTACTGCCAGCTGCAGAGCAGCGTGGCCTCCCGGGACGTAACCTCATGCGAGGAGGGAATGAGTATTAATGAGAGATCGGGTGGAGTATTTGCATTTAAGTTCTGCGTTGATCGACGCAATATGCCTCCTATTATAATCATGTCGATCCATGGTTCACTCACCAAGCTTTGTGCTTTATTGCGTGGTAATAGAACCTGGTTTGCGGGAGCTGTGAGTGATGGCTTAAATTTGGTGCATTGCCGCGGGCTCAAAGCCATCTCTCTCAAGGGTAATTTCTCCCCTGTTCCGGATTCTTGCTCTCTGTTATTGTCTGCAATTTTTGTGGCTATCTATAAGCTCTGTCATACTATGGTGTCAGTCGCAAGCTCTGTTGGGCATCCCTCTTGCCTCACCCGACTCCGTCCTAGTGGTCATCCCGTCCATAACCCTTTTGAGTCCTACCTTCTTTCTGTCATCATGGTTCGTTTGGGCAAGCGGCATTGTTCCAGGGGGCGTCATGACACCCCTCTGCATGCCATGGAAACAGCGACGGAACTGATCAATCCCTCCCCTGTCCATGAAGCTGGGCCTTCTGTTGGCTCTGGTCAGAAACCTAGTCCGAATAGTGCTTTTCAAACAACGCACTTCAAATTTCAAAGTAATCTGCACAGGCCCCTGGTCACTGCCCACATTAACCTTATACTCTCGGAAGAGGAAAACCTTGTCTCCCCCTTGGCCTGCATCGCCCCTGATCCCTCTCCAGGCAGTGAGAACTCCTCGGGCAAAGACAGCATGGAAAATTTGGAAAAAGAGAAAGATGGACAGGAGGCTTTTCTTAAAAATCTTCCTCCACTTGAAGACACAGGACCTACAGCTGAAGACAGAACTCATGGCGAGGCGGAACATGCTATAGCTATCCCTGACAGAGATTTAAGCGGTAATGAAGGTTTGAAGACTGGTGATACTACTTGGGATGAGAAGAAGGACAATGACCCAGCAAAGGAGAAGTAGCGCCACTTGGGACTGTCTCTTTTTGTTTCGGCTTCGGTTTCAGGCTTATGGTTAGGTTTCTATGCAATTGTCCTATTGTTTTTTGGCTCCCAGATGGGAATTTGATGACTCTTTATATGCTGGGTTGCAATGTCTTTTGTGTCTCAGTGTTGGCTCAGTTCTCCTTCTCGGCAATGCATGTCTCTCTCTATGTCTGATTTCTAGTCTCTTGCACTTTGTAACTGGTTTCCCCAGGTATGTCTGTAATGGCACAGTTCTGTTCTGTCGAATGTTGTTACGCCTCGATCATATGTAAAAATATTTTTCCTTTTAGTTAATAGAAGTTAGTATTTGCAGAGAAACAAAAAAAAAATTAATTTAATTTATTAATT
>APFE030697003.1:11853-32680 GCA_000404065.3 Pinus taeda | reverse complement strand
GACATATCAAGAAGAAAAAGGTTCAAGCAGTGAAAGATCACATCGAGCATCAACAACAAGTTCTCCAACTTTTAAAGGATAATGCCACTTTGGTGCAAAATCGAATGAAACAACAGGTAGATCAACATCGCAGTGAAACAAATTTTGATGTAGTTGATTGGGTATTTTTACAGCTACATCTCAAACAAGCTATTTATGAGAAGGAAATGTTGGCAATACTACATGCACTTAAGAAATGACAACCTTACCCAATGGGAAGACACTTCAAGGTAAAATTGGATCATGATAGTCTTAAATACTTTTTACAACAAATATTATCTTTAGAAGAACAGAAAAAATGGGTCACAAATATGTTGGGTTATGATTTTGACATCATCTACAGAAAAGGGAAGCAAAATTTTGTTGTAGATACACTCTCAAGAAAGGATGAGGATGTGGAAGCATTTTTTGTGCTATTTCTATTATCCAACGAGATTGGATAAATGAAGCAAGGGACGAATGGAAGAAGGATGAAGAAGTGTGGCCACTCATTCAAAAGTTGCAGAAGATCCCAATTCAAACAATATTTCGAGAACTTGAAGATGAAGGAATAATCATATTAGAACCTAGAGCAATCACAGAAACAAGAACCCGACAGCTACGAAATAGATCAGTTTCAGAGTATCTCATCAAGTGGAAGAACTTACCTGCTAAAGGTTCCACATGGGAGGACAAGGATTTTATACAGGAGCATCAAGAACTACTCAAGCGTTGAGGACAACACTTTTTAAAGGAGAGGGGCATGTTAGGCCCCTATACTACTAGTTTAACCCCTTATTGTTATTAGTACAACCCCCTTATTATATTTTTGTACCCATGTAATCCCCATATTGTTATTATTGTGTCCCATAGAAGCCCACTATTGTTATTATTGTGCCCTTAGATTATTATTGTTATGTCGACTCTGATTATATTATGACCGCGTAGACACCTATATATAGAAAGGAGGTCTTGTCATTTGTATCATACAAGAATTGTTCATTTGTGTAATGTAAAGGAGGTTGCCCCCTCAAAGAGGCTTATTTCTAAGGCGTTCATATATCTTTTCTATCCTTTTGTGAGCTAGTTTCATAACATTGGCTCTATAATTTCTTTGCTAAAGGGGAGTCAACTTATGAGTGAGATTTCTCTAACGGAGAACGTTTCTTTGAAGGAGAAACTGTGCCACTCAAGAAGGAGGTTTACTCCATGAGTCAAAGATTTTTAATGTACCATTTTTGTTGTTGAACAATAAAACGACCTAGATTGGAGCAAGGCCTGGAGGCGTAGTCCACACTGGACGAACTCCATTATCACTTGGTTGTTCTCTTCTTCATTTTCATCATGTTTGGTTTCATATAATTTTGTTTCATCTATAAGTTCATTTAAAACTTAATTATTGACTTTTGAATAAGTTATGATCTAAGTGGCCATTTGAATACCCAAATTAATCAAAACATGCAAAGTGTCAGAGGACGATCGATTTTCATATCCAAATAGAATGGAACCCCTTTTCCTCCCAGTTGGGGCCACTCTGATAGCCAACTACAATTTAAAATTTATACATTTAACCCTCAGCATGGGTCACGAGTAAACTTTCTAGAGTCTTATTCATTTTCCCCACGTGGCTAGCCCCTTTTCTATGAGTGATGGGGGTTGATAATTCATCTTCTCAACTTATGATGGCCAATCAAAATAGGTCAACTTCTAAGAAACATAACTTTTGCATCTAAACTCTAATCAATGTGGTTCTTGCACCATTATTGAATTTCCTAGAGTGTAGAACAATGTCACTTGGTCCTATGCTTAATCAAGAAATATAGGCCCAAAAATATGTCATTTAAGTCCTCAAACTAGCCCTAGAAAGTTTCAAACCTCCATTCTTGAAACTGAGTCCCACTGATAAAAAAGTTCCTCTAAGTCAATTTCTTATATTTTCCCACCATGAAATCATTGAGATGGATGGAAAACTATACAATGATCCAATCCGAATTATCTACATAGAAATTCTTCCCATTAACAATAACGAAGTTGAGTGTTATAGACTCAGATCCCTCCTTTTGGCCTAGAAAATGGATACCCTATCTCTTGGATTCAAGAACATAGAGACTGGTCAATTGGCTCATGTAGATCATGTTGAGGAAGGCTAAATCCATTAATTGAAAATTCCAATGCAAATTGAAGACTAATACCCTCCCCCCCAAACCTACTAAGCAGGACAAAAAGTATGGAATAATGCTTAGCTTTGAATAACGACTATATCTTTTTTCTTATTGTTTGTATCTTGAGTAGTTTTTTATATTGTTAACATGTAGGAAGATGTCAAATTTTAGCCTCTCTGTAATGCTAGAATATGTATCGGTCGACCTAGATGTTGTTTCTTTCCTAAAACTTGTGAATTTATTTCTTGTACTAAGTGATATGTACTGATGCTAGCTTCAACACAACCATTTTGATTGATACAATTATTGTTTTGGTTATAAAAATAATGTTGATTGGGGGGAGAGGCACATGGGAGTTAGTGTTGTATGTATAGGAATTATTGAACCAAGTTTTTTCTTCAAACTTGAAACATCAAATATATCATGTAAGTTCCCTTCTTTTGGTCGTTCTAGAGCACAAGCTACTTGGTCAACTCTTCTTGGTACTTGGTAATGGTCATAAAACATGGGAGCAAGTTTATGAATTTTGTAAATTTTTAGAGAATTTTACTTATACAGTTTTTCAAAATTTCTACAAATCTAGCTCTGGTACCATGTAGAAATTTCTACAAAACTAGTTCTAATACCATGTAGAAAGTCCTTGTAGATTCAAACTACATATTGTAATATTCTAAAACAATTGACTTGAGTCTACTCTACTCATCAGTGGAAACAATAAATGATTGATGAAATCACGAAGTGTATAAGAGACAAAATACAATCACATATAGCACAATGATTTTTTGGGGAGAGCCATAGCGAAAAAACCCCTGTTATCTATATATTGCATTAGTAAGAAATTATGAGAAGATTACAATACTTTGTTGAAGCCCGAGAAACCTCTGCACTATCTCTATCTATCTTGTTGCTTCCTAGGCAAGCCTTGGATGAATACAATATGCTCTGCTCAACCTTGAACTCAACTTGCACAAGTATTTTCTATCCTTTGTCTAGCTAACTTCCTTTGGCCAATACTTAGCCAAATTCCTAGCCTTCCAACCTCCTACTTCCTTTCCCTCACAAGATCCATGCAAAAACTTGTGCTTCCTATTGCTTGGTCTAACCAACTCATGCTCACCAAAACAATGATTAAGCTTGTGCCTTCATTCCTCCTTTTAAGAGAAATTTGAATGGTTAAAATTAGTGAGATTTCTAATTAAGGAATGATTTATTTTAGGTCTTCTTCTTATTGCATGCACCATCTATTTAATTTAGATTATTTTACAACTTGATAGCACATTGTCCGTAAACTCCAATCTCAACTGGGTCCTTCTTTGATCTGACATGTATGAGTTAATTATGACTGAATCTTCAGTTTACTGGTTGACCACTATAGGCAACACCACACCACACTACAAGCAACACCCATTGTTCTACAGGGTTACACCCCACTACTGGACCTCCCACTGATTCCTCCATCAGTTGGAACTAGTTTAACTGACTTTAACTCAATTAGACTGAATTAAATAATTACAACTCAAAATAAACTCAACTACTGCTCCTAATTGTAGTAGACACTCTACATGACTCTAGTTAGACCCTCAACTCAAATTAACTGAGATAACTAAGTCAAATTAACTTAGTTAACTATTACAAGTTGTCATGAGATGTGGAATTACAAGTTTATTCCCAGTTTTATTCAAGGAAAAATTAAACTAGGATTTTTCTTGATGTTATTTTTAACATTTCTTGTAGCGATTTTCAACACTCCCTCTCAACAAGAAAGGAATTCAACTCTTATCTCGATTTGATACCTTTGGAATGTTTTGCATGCAACTCTTTTCACTGTTGTTTTTGCTACTGCAACATCTACAACTAAAAACCATCCAAACAAAATAAATTGAATCAATTGTGTTTGCAACTGTCTACTAGGAAAAAATGTGTTGTTATTGACTTTGCTACTGAGCCTCCTGCTCTGTTGCCAACAATGCTCTGCACTCCTCAGTATTTGACTGACATTGATCCTCCTGGTACTTAATATTTTGGGTCTCTCTACTAACAAGGTAATGATCCATAAGACAAAAAACACCTCAATGGAGCCTGCCCAAATTTTTGCAACTCTTGGGACCATTGCTTCACATCACCTCACCTATCACCAGGAAATATAACCGCATGCAAAGTGAACTCTAATCTACTCATATTGTTGTTGCTACTTCTTTATTGTTGCTTCTGCAACTACTGCACCAATGAGTCTGATCTCCCCATATATTGAAGTATTTGCTTCCATAGGGTTGCTCCCTCTGAAACTAGACTCCTTCTAAGTTTCGATCTCCCTATGGGAAATCTCATTGCTCCTCAATCTACCAAATGATCACATCTCCCTTTTGTGTCACTAAACATTGACTTGTTGATATTCCCACTAGCAGCTTTCTAACTCCATTAGGAAGTCTGCACATAGGGTGTTCTGGATCTGCCCTAAATTAGAGCTCCATCAATCTGCAAGGACAACTTCAAATTCTTCTCTTCTAGTGTGATTTTAGCTCTGATACCATGTACAAATTTCTACAAATCTACTTCTGATACCATGTATAAATTTCTACAAATTTAGCTCTGATATCGTGTATAAATTCCTTGTAAATTCAAACTGCAAATTGCAATATGCTAAAACAATTGACATGAATCTACTATAATCATCAGCAAAAACAATAAATTACCGATGAAATCACGAAGAATATAAGAGAAATAATTCAATCACACATAACACAATTATTTTCTAGGGAAAACCATAGCTAAAAAACCCTGCTATCTATATATTGCATTAGTCAGAAAATATGAGAAGATTACAATGCTTTGTTGAAGCCCGAGCAACCTCTGCACTATCTCTATCTATCCCACTACTTCCTAGGCAAGCCTTGGATGAATACAATATACTCTGCTCAACCTTGAGCTCAACCTGGACAAGTATTTTCTATCCTCTACCTGACTGACTGCCTTTGGCCAATACATAGTCAAATTCCTAGCCTTCCAACCTCTTACTCCCTTGCCCTCACAAGCTCCACACACAAACTTGTGCTTCCTATTGCTTGGTCTCACCAACTCGTGCTCACCAAAACAATGATTAAACTTGTGCCTTCATTACTCCTTTTAAAGGCAATTCAAATGGTTAAAATTAGTGAATTTTCTAATTAAGGAATGATTTATTTTAGGCCTTCTTCTGATTGCATGCACCATCTGTTTATTTAGATGATTTTACAATTGATAGTACATTGTCCCAAAACTCTAATATGAACTGGGTGTTTCTCTGATCTGACATGCATGGGTTAATTATGAGTGAATCTTCAGTTTACTAGTTGATCATTGTAGGCAGCACCACACTGCACTTTAGGCAACACCCCACTATTCGATAGGTTACACCCCACTACTACAAGTTACACCCCACTACTAGACCTCCCACTAATTCCTGCATCAGTTGGAACTAGTTTAACTGGCTTTAACTCAGTTAGACTGAATTAAATAATTACAACTCAAAATAAATTCAACTAGTGCTCCTAATTGTACGAGAACACTCTACATAACCCTAGTTAGACCCTCAACTCGAATTAACTGAGCTAACTAAGTCGAATTAACTTAGTTAACTATTACAAGTTGTCATGAGATGTGGAATTACAATTTTATTCCCAATTTAATTCAGGGACAAATTAACTTAGGATTTTTCTTGATGGTATTTTTAACATTTCTTGTTGTTATTTTCAACACAGTTGTAGTTGAACAAACATCCACTATCCTACCTCAAAATCATAATCATTTATTTTCAAATCAAACTGCTATTGAATTCAAATCGTGGATTGCTATAAATGATTTTCTAGACTATAAATGATTCCATCAAAATTAACTAAGTGGTTTTTTTTAACAATAGGAGCTTTGAAATTATAGAGAACATAATATTTTTATTAAAAGTGGATGATGTCCATTTAAGGCTTCAAATGGAGTATGTCTAGCCAAAAAGTGATATATAGTGTTATAACACCCTTCAGGTATATGTAGCCAAATGTGCCATTATACTAAAGTATCCCTCAAGGAATTTATTTAGCACTTCAATTTGTAAATTGGTGGAAGGTTGTTATGAAGTGCTCATAGTTAATGTGATTCCTACATGTTGAAATATATTTTTTTTCATAAGGTGTTGGTAAGTTCAAAATCCTTATTAATGAAATCATTTTTTATTTATAAGTACAAAATATATAATAGAATTAAACAAAATAGTTTTATACAACATATACAAATAAAAATAAACCACTTTTTCCATTGAATCACTTGTTAGGGTGTCTATTGTGAAACATATTTAAAAAAAAATCATGAAGTATAAGCTAGGATTCTAATTGGAGAGTGAACTTGTATATTTAAGGCCATTCTAGAAAGATTTTAAAGTTAAAAAATAAATAAAAATAAAAAATATTTATGATAGATGGAAAATCAAAAGAAAAATTATTTTTTTTAATGGTTAAATTTTACATTTACTAATACAAAATTATTTTAATCACACGCAACATCTAAAGGGATCGAATTTTTCACATCTCAAGATATTTGAAATTCAGTGAATTTTTTTCCTGTTTAAAATGCACAGTGACCCCTGAAAAATGGGGTGAAAACCAAGTTGGTTTGGATTATTTTATATTAAAATTCAAAAAATACTAGCCGCTGGCAACTTTGTAGTCAACCTCGTCGACCAACTGGGCAACCAACCAAATGTCGTGACTATATATATAATTGTACCAGCAGCGAGTGTCAAACCCTTCAGGTGAGTCCATCAGTCAATCTGCCAGCACCAGTCCACATAAAATAACATGCCAAAAACTTCCAACAAAAATGCCAATTTTCAAACAACGAGCGGTTCGAGCAGGGGGTTGACCCCGCGACCTCTACCGGAGACCAACGACCCCACAAGTTGTTGCCACCAATGCTTCGGCGATGCCACTTTCTTAACATCATCGGCCAAAAGGTATTTAACACCCACTCAACCCAACGTCGAGGGAGGAGCATGGTCGATGGGAACCTGACGTGCTACTGCCTATGGAACTTAGAGCAAAATCGTGCCCCACTTGGGCATGAATTTCGAGAATGATTCTAAGGAATTTTGGAGGGAATATTCTAAAGAGAATCTTGCAAAAGGTTCCCTAGAGCCCTAGAGGTCAGCAACACAAAATATGGTCAACTTTGTAGTCATTTTTCATGATTTTATGATAGGAATCCAACCATGCAGTTTGTTTCTTCAACAGAGGTCTACATTTTCAGGACATCCCCAGAAGTGGAGGTATAAGATGTCATTTTGTAATTTCTTGTAATTTGATTTTGCTACCAATTAATGAAAGAGGCCTCCCCACATTGAGCAGGGCCAGGAGATGTATCCCACACTGGGTGAACTCCATTATCAAGTTGTTTGTTTGACTTTGATCTCATGGTTGCATTTTATTTCCACTTCTTTTATGTGTTTATGTCACTTGGTTACATGATTTTTTATAATGCAATTATGTATGCAACTTTGAAGTAAAATATCTAGATCAAGTTTTGTATCAGAGAAGGTATTCTTGATGTGAGTTGCATGAGTGAATGGTCACCAGGAATAAGCTCCAAAAAGGTGAAGGAAAACTCAAATCCTTTGATCCTGAAGTGGGGCGTGCAACATGAAGACAGAAAATAGCAGATGAGGAATATCTAATAGAGGAAGAGCGAAATGATCACAATATCTTCTTCACCATGTCACAGAAAGTGGAAACATTGTTTGCAGAATATGAGAAGATAATCAAACTTGAGAAAAAAGAGCCAGATGATCATGCCTCGATAAACCATAGAGGTGGAGGATAAGAGCCCCCTCCCTTTCCATCTTCGAGTGATAGTTCTTCTTCTTCCTCTTCTCATCATTCTAACAGGCATCATAGGAATGCATCTAAAAATCCATTTTTTGAGCTAGATGTAATGTTTGTTTTTCCCACATATAATGGAGAACATAATGCAGAGAAGTTAAAAAATTGGATTAGATAGATTGAAGTATATCTCCAGATTCAGTAGATCAAGGAATATGAGGCCAAGATCCAATTATCATATCTTCGGCTAAGTGCATCATTCTCGTCTAGTGGGATAGAAAGTTGCAGAAAGATAGAAAAAAATGGCTAATCTCCTTTCTTCTTGGTACAATTTCGTTTCTGCATTAAAAGATCAATTCTATGCTTTGGGTTATCTACAAAATGCTTTAATGGAATGGTAATATTTGAGATAAGGAAAAGGTCAAAATGTGCAAAGCTTCACCGAAGAGTTTAGAAAACAAGCTTTAAATTTGGGCATTTCATTTGATTCACTAGAAACTATAACAAATTATATTGGTGCTTTACATAGTTACATCATAATTATTTGTTGTTGTTTGACCCTACTACTATTGATGCAGCCAGTGTGAATGCCATTCACCTTGAAATCAAGGGCAAGAATGACAAAGAAGATCAACCCAAGAAATCATCTTTCAAACCTCATAATGTAAAGTTAAAGAGAAAGGGCAAGGGAAAGGACAAGAAGGTTGCTACAACTAAGAAAGAAGAAGGAGAAAATCCCTCTCTCACACATTGCAAGAAGGAAGGCCATGATGATGAACATTATTGGAAGTTTCATATAGAATTGAAGCCAAAGAGATTTGGTGGAAAGGGCAAGAAAAAGACGGTGGAAACCATGCAACGGGACCTTGGATCCTACTCCGGTGAGGAGACACAGATCACAACAGTGGGCATGCAGGGTAACCTTTCTCTTCATGCTAATGAAAATTATGAATTTCATGAAAGCTATTCAAATGATTCTCTTGTTAATGAATGAAGGAGGGATGAATTGTTCTGCATTAGAGTTGTGATGAACATACTAAAGTGGAAGCCTAATTTGATTTGGGCTCTCAAATAAACTTGAATTCGAAATCCTTGGTTAATAATCTAGGGTTGGAGACCGAGCCTCATCTGAAAACCTACCCTTTTGGTTGGGTGTGTGACAATGCCAAATTATATGTAACCAAACATTGTAGGGCTAGATTTGTGATTGCATCCAAACTAGTAGATGAGGTTGAAGTGATGTTGTACCTTTGGATATATGTGGCATTCTATTGGGGAGTCCATATTTGTATGATAGGAAAGAAGTTTTCTTTCTCCATGAAAACAAGTTTCATCTCACAAAAGATGAGTTGGAATACATTGTTAGAGATCCTCATGCCAAGATCAGTGCAAGTATTGTAAGTGCAGCTCAGATGAAGAGATTGATCAATTCCAGCAAACGGTGTATGGTCATGGTTGTGGGAGAAAAATATGTGGAGACATCTGAAGCTTTCCATTAAGGTTGTGATCCCACTCATAAACAAGAATTGTATGAAATTTTTTCTAACGATAATGGGATTTTTCATAAACCAAGTGGGTTACCTCCAAAGCATGAGATCCAACATGAAATTCACTTGCAACAGGATTCTCCTTTACCAAATATTGGTATGTACAGGTTTTCATCCATTGAGATGGAGGAGATAAAGAAACAAGTACAGGAATTTTTGAACCAAGGAGTCATAAGGCCAAGTTATTCTCCATGCAGCTCACCCATCGTGGTTGTTCCAAAGAAGGATGGCACATGGAGGATGTGTGTGGACTACAGGGCACTCAATAAAATAACGTTGAATAGTCGATACTCTCTCCCTCACATTTATGATTTATTA
Source organism: Pinus taeda (assembly GCA_000404065.3). Taxonomy (NCBI): domain Eukaryota; kingdom Viridiplantae; phylum Streptophyta; class Pinopsida; order Pinales; family Pinaceae; genus Pinus; species Pinus taeda. The sequence continues at coordinate 22,795 of APFE030697003.1, read as the reverse complement.
GATCAATTGAAAAATGTTGTCTATTTCAGAAAACTGGACTTGCATAGTGGATATCATCGGGTCAGGATTGCAAAACAAGATGTATGGAAGATTGCATTCAAGACAAAACAAGGGTTGTTTGAACGGTTGTTGATGCCATTTGGAATGTGCAATGCTTCGTTCACATTTGTGAGGGTGATGAATGACATTTTCAAACCTTTTCTTGATGATTTTGTACTTTCTTATCTTGATGAAATTCTTGTTTTCAGTGAAACGTGGGAAGATCATGTGAGTCATGTTAAAAAGGTGCTTGATGCTTTGCAAAAAGAAAATTTGTATGTCAAAATGTCTACGTGTGAATTTGGTAAGACCTCTTTGGTTTACTTGGGCCACATTGTTGGAGGTGGACAGCTAAAAATAGATCCTTCTAAAGTGTATGTGATTGTGAAGTGGCCTAAACCCACCAATTTGACAGAGGTTCATAGGTTTTTGGGTGCAATGAAATATTGGAGAAGTTTCATTGCCAACTTCTCCATCACTCATCCCCCTTGCATGCATTGACAAGTGTGAAGCAAACCTTTCAGTGGGGAGGAAAGTAGCAGGAAGCCTTTGATACACTGAAAGAGAAGATCAATACTGCACCAATTTTGGCCTTACCTAACCTCCAACAACCTTTTGAGATCGAGACATATGTCAGTGGGTATGCCATGAGAGTAGTACCATGAGAGTAGTGTTGATGCAAAAAAGGAAACCTTTATCTTACCATTCTAAGATATTCTCCCAAGTCGTTGTGAACTATCACACCTATGAGAAGGAGTTGTATGCCTTGGTCCAAAGCGTGAAGAAGTGGAAGCACTATTTGAATGGCAAGGAGACCATTATTCACATCGATCACCAGCCCTTGCAGTACCTCCAGTCACAAACCAATCATCAACATGCACTTCATTTCAAGTGGACAGGGTTCCTTCAACAGTTCCACCTGGTAATAAAATACAAGAAGGGCACTAGCAACAAAGTGGCAGATATGCTTTCTCACCCTCCTATTTCTGCATCTACAGTTTTTCAAAATGCTTCTTTATCTTTTGAAAGTTATGATGAACAATATGTTGATGATGAATATTTTAAGGAGATTTATGCAAAGCTAACTCATGGATCACAGATAAACAATTACTATTTGTAGGGAAAATTGTTGCACCATCTTGGAAAAATTTGTATCCCCACCAATGAAAGAATACATGTAATCAGAGAAGCACATACCACTCCTGTGTCGGGTCATTTTGGTATAGGGAAAAATTTGTGTCATTTGCATAGGTTTTGTTATTGTCCTCACATGAAAAACATCGTGACTCGATATGTAAAGGGATGTGTGTTGTGCTGAGTTTGCAAGCCCACTAATAGAAAATTAGGGCTCTATACACAAGTCCATGTTCCGAGTCATCCATGGGAAAGTGTGTAAGTGGATTTTCTTAGCGGTTTGCTTTTGTTTAGGAGAGGTCGTGATTATTTGTATGTTGTTGTGCGGAGTTTACAAGCCCACTAATAGAAAATTGGGGCTCTACACACCACTCCATGTTCTGATTCATCCATGGGAAAGTGTGTCAGTGGATTTTGTTGGCGGTTTTACTTTGTCTAGGAGAGATCATGACTATTTGTATGTTGTTGTGGATTGATTTAGTAAAATGTGTGTCTTAGTTCCTTGTAAAACAGAGATCACTGCAAACAAGACTGCTCATCTCTTGTTCCAATTTCTATGGGTCCACTTTGGGTTGCCCACATCCTTTGTGCCTGATAGAGACTCTCATTTCCTTTGAGAATTTTGGATGAGTTTGTCGAGAATGATGGACACCAAGTTGAAGAGGAGTATGAAATTTCATTCACAAATCGACGAGAAAACAGAGGTTGTCAACCGCATAGTGATACATCTACTCCAGGGTTATTACCATAAGCATCCCAAGTTGTGGGATGAGAAGCTTCTTTATGTACAACATGCATATAACAGGGCAGTGCATTCTTCCACTTATAGCTCACCGTTCGAGATATGCTTTGGATATTTACCAAAGGATCTATTGGATATGGTCTTTGGGAGAGATGAATATTCTAGTGAGAAAAATGACAGGGACAAAGCATGGAAGTTCATTCAGAAAATTCAGATGATTCACCAGGAAGTGCAACAGAAATTGGAGAAAAGTCAAACCCAATACAAGGTTTGACATGACAAGCACCAGTTTGATCAAGAATTTCATGTTGGAGACATGGTGTGACTCCACATCAGCAATGGCATAATTAAAGGAGAAGGAAAGAAGTTGAGACTCATCTGATATGGTCCTTTTAACATATTAGAGAAGATTGGAGACAATACTTTTGGTCTCGATTTGCCAACATACATACAAATATACTCAGTGGTGGATATTGAAAACTTGAAGCTTTATGAGCCTCCTTTGATCATGGACACCAAAGAGGTTGGATAGGTTCCAAAAATGGATGATTTTGCACCTAAATAATTGGACAAGCTACCTGAAGATATCATCCTTAACATGGGAACTAGGACTTCATAGTGGGGAGATGTGGAGTACCTTCGTATCAGTTTCAAGGGAATGCATCTAAGTAAGGCTCATTATATTGCAAAGGAAAAAGTGAGGGAGAAATTACCTCACATTCCAATTAACTAATAAATATTTTGGTTGTCCAAAAGCTCATTAGTAGGGAGGAATGATCTAGGAGGATCCTAAAAGGCCAAAATTCTAAAGTCCTCAAAACATAGGCAAACTACTCTCAAATCTAAGAGCTCTTCATTCTAAATCCAATGGCCCAAACAACACCTCAATCCGACATCGAATTAAGAAGTTATGACTTGTTGAAGTTTTTCGAAAACAACTAAATTTTTTACGGGAAGGACCCACAGGGACACTTAGCATGTTGATGAAAACATTACAGATGTTGATGTCAGCCATACAGATGAGGGAGATCCATCTAAAGTGTGACACGTGTTAGTTGATGTCAGTAGCCCAGTCAACCGTACTAATGAATCAACGCGTGACATGTGGCAACCCAATCAACATCGCCAGATTTCCTTAAGGAGGCGACAGTTTTGACCTTTTTGGTGGTCGGTGGTGGAAAATTTGTTACCTGTTTAAAATGCATAGTGATCCCTAAAAATTGGCATGAAAATCGTGTCGGTTTGGTTTAATTTATATTAAAATTCAAACAATATCAGTTGTCGTGACTATATATATAACCATACCAATGGCAGGTGTCAAACCCGCCCAACAAGTCCACCGGTTGGTCTGTCGGTGTTGGTCAACATCACCAATAACGCCAAATTTCAAATAATGAGCGGGTCAAGCAGGGGGTTGGCCCCGTGGCCTCCGTTGGAGACCAACAAACCCACAAGTGGCCACCACCAATGTTGTTGCAGTGCCACTTTGTTAATGTCATCAGCCCAAAAGTATTTAACACCCACTCAACCCAATGCCGAGGGAGGAGCACGACCGATGGGAACCTGACATGCCACTGCCTCCAGAACCCGTAGCTGAACTACGCCCCACTTGGGTACAAATTTCGAGAAATGTTATAAGGAATCTTAGAAGGAATATTATGCATAGAATCTTGTAGGGAATCTAAAATATTCCCTAGAGCCCCAAAGGTCACCAACATAGAACAAGGTCAACTTTATAGTATTTTTCCTCAATTTTTCGCCAAGAATTCAGCCATTTAATCTGTTTCCTCAACGGAGATCTACATTTTTTTACCATCCCCAGAAGTAGAGGTATAAGGTATCATTTTGTAATTGTTTGTAATTTGATTTTGTTGCCAATTAATGAAAGAGGCCTCCCCACATTGAGCAGGGCCCAGAGACGTAGCCCACACTAGGTGAAATTCGTTATCAAGTTGTTTGTGTGCCTTTGATCTCATGGTTGAATTGATTTTCGCTTCTTTTATGTCACTTGGTTACATGCTATTTTAAAATCCAAATTTGTATGCATCTTTTAAGTAAAATATTTGGATCACTCCTACTGATGTAGATGCCTAGATTTTACATGAACCTCTAGGCTAAATAGCATCTCCATTGATGATATCCAAATAGAGGCCCTAGTTCCTAAAACCTATGAGAAAGAGGAGAGTTAGCCTTACTATAGAATATTGCACTTATGTAAAATAGAGAATAAGTCCTTATTGAAGCCCTAAGGAACCATTTCTCCAAGCAAAGAAAACTCATAATGAGTGCATCCACCATCCAAGATATGTAGCTAAGGCCCAATGCACTACTTAGATTACCCATGTTTAGCTTGAGTTGATGCAAGCATATTATGAGGAATGAACATGTCCTCTAGTTTGGACCATGAAATTCCCAACAAATGCATTGAAACAATTTCCCTATAACATGTGGGAGGAAAGAGAAAGCCATAGGAAATTCATTAGGGGATCCAACACAATACTATAGTCCCATTAACTAGTCAATTACCTTCTTTCATTGTTGATGCAACCTTCTTCCACTGGTCGGCTTCAATGTTATTCTTACTCTTGATATGACAAGACCCCATTTGCTCAAACTTCCTTACTAGAGAGTTGATTCTAATGAGAAGTGAATTAAAATGTATACCATATAAGGGACCCTTCCTTATCATAGATCTAATAACTAGCATTGAATATCCTAGCATGACCAAAGATTTCAAGCCTTGTTTTAGTGCTAAGGAGAGACCTTACCATAACACTAATTCTTTCATTGAAGTATTAGGAATATTGCCAAGACTCGATGTCAAATGTGCTATTTTGTTACCTCTAGGATCATGTAGACTCCCAACCTCACTTACCACCCCAACATTATTTTGGAAGTGTTGATTTTCTAGTGCAATTAGGGGTAGCACAATATTTCTAAAATTTGAATAATTACTTTTGATGTATTTATTATTTTATCTTATATCAATATATCATTCAACAATTATAATTCAGAAATTCAACAGTAGAACAGTAGAGATCATAATGCACAAAAGTGAGACAAAATTTTACCTCGAGAAAACCCACTACGGTGAAAACCCCAAAAAACTTTTCAATAGAGAAATTCTTCATGTTAAATAAGAGACACACCTATACCTATGGTCAAACCTGGTCTTCTCCTCCAAGTCAAGTCACCCAAACTGATTTTTGACTTCAATCTACTTGCCTGATTCAGAAATTTCAGCCTCCCAATGACTATGCAGTAGCCCAAAATTTCGGCGCCAAGAAACTGCCTAGTAATCTAGAAAATTTTGCCCCTCCTACAACAGAATACTCAGAGTTAGTGTGAATCGGAGAGAGACTTCTATCCACACATTTGATTTGATGACAAAGTGAGAAAGAAACTTGACCTTATTTCTTGGTCCTTCTTCGTCCTTCTTGACCTCCTTTGCTTGCCCATAAACTGTCTTGAGAGAGGAATGTGAATCTTCCAAATGAGGAGCTTGAGATGCCTTTATCTAGTACTATGTATAGGGTGAATAGATGTGTATCTTGGCCATGGTCAACTTGACTTGGAGGGATGCTGACTTGTCACTTTCTAGAGCCAAAAATTACATTTCAAAAATTCAAATTTACATCTTTAAAAACTCACAATGAAACTTTGACTCAAGAATTTATAAATATGCTTTACAATTATAAATATAATTACATAAAGTGACCAAAATTACATTATGAATACTGAACCTAATTACAAATTGAACACTTCCTCTTAACTAGGGAGGTATTCATAATCATTGTCGTAGATGTTCTCATATTGAACAAATTTATCTAACGAAAAAGGTTATCCATTGTTACCATCGTCATCATTATTATCAACATCCGTTAGCAGCCATTTCCGAGGTGGTACCAAAACCATGGAAATGTCATTAGAAAATTAGGACTCACTCCTCCAGAGTGATCGGTCCTCGAATCCCATGGCCACCACCTAGGCCAAAAATGTTAAGATCCTCAACTAGCAAGCATTCACTCACCCTTCCTAGTGAGCACTCTAGGCCAAGACCACAGTGAACCCCTTCCTAGTTGGTGATCAGGTCTAGCTTGAACCAGACCTCACTCCAACCTATCTGGTGTGTGATCAGGGTCTAAGACCTCAATCCACCCTTCCAATGCATGATCGGGGTTCTAATGTTGAATGAACTGACTCCACCATTCTTGGTGTGTGATCGAGGTCCAAGACCTCGCTCCACCATTTCTGGTGTGTGAGTAGGTTCCTCCTATAAGAGACACTCATTCAACGCTACCTATTTAGCCCTTTGAATCTCTTGGACCCATTCTCCTTTTTTGGAGAATATCCATCCATGTTGCAGATAAATCAACACTCCCTCTCAATGAGGGGTGATCTCCATGAGCCCCAACTTATCTTTGAATTACACAAACTTATCCCTCAACAACGGCATGGTCAAAACATCAACTATCTGCTCATTGATGGAGATGTACTCGAGCATAATTTCTCTTCTCTACACCATGTCATGGATGTAGTGGTACTTGATCTCAATACGCTTTGACCTGTCATGGAACATAGGATTCTATGAAAGCTTCACACAACTTTGATTATCACAGTGTATCATTGTTGGTTCCAACTCTTGGCCGAATAGTCCTATAAAAAACTTTTAGAGTCATACTACTTCAGTACAAGCCTCATTGGCTATGATGTACTCTACTTCAACAATGCTAAGTGTTAATAACATTTGCTTCCTTCTCACCCATGATATCATAATAGATCCCAAAATGAAACATACTCTCGAGGTACTCTTCCTATCTTCAACACTTCTTGCCCTATTTCTGTTTGCATATCCCTCAAGTTGTACATCCATGTTCGCAACATATTTCAAACCATAATTATTTGTAGCATGCAAATATCTCAATATGTTGTTTTCTCCAATCCAATGCTCATGTCTTGGTTCTATTTAGAATTGGATCAAAGTGTTCACAAAAAAGCAAATGTCTTTCCTGGTGTTAACCAAACATATCATCATAGAAATCAACCGCCTGTAAATAGATGGATCTACCAAATTAGATTCAAAGCCTCTTAACTTCTTCAAGTTAGTTGCCATGGATTTGCAATCCATCATTCTGAATGATCTGAAATGGGTCCTTAAACACTCTTATAGTTTCCTGAACTCTGTAAAACTCATACCAAAGTTTCAAAGTGCTATGGATGTTGAGCTTATCAGAAATAACCTCTGGACAATGGCAATTTGTGGTCAGCACGAAGCAACGAGGACCCTCGGTCAAAGGGTGCAGACCGTTGGCCCATGGTAACCACATGCTGGCACAAACTAGCAAAACTGGAAGTCAGATCTAGAAACAGAGGCAGTTTCTGATACGTGATTAGCGCTAATTGTGTATCATAGGGCGTCCCCCTCAGTGAAGGAAAGCCCCGAACGCTTGGTCACAGGAAAAGCATAGAACCACACAGAAATCCCGAAACCTTCAGAAGGCGGGTCTTGTGCCCAAAACCGACAGGATATCATGTGCACATCGAGCGGTAAGCAGGTTTGGCCAAGTTCAACGTGATGCCACACACCAGGTGACACGCGTCTAGCGGATGTGAGAGAAAACCACTTACATCGCATGAGTAACGGTCAAGCAACTTACCCACGCGATATGGATGGAGATCGTAGGATCTGGAGGCCCCAGATCAATGGTAGAGAAGCAACCCGATGGATGACCGGATTCAACGGGGAAATAGGCTGAGGCGGATAAGATTTGAGATCCAGCATGACCGATGAGTTGGCAGAGGAAACAATTTCACGGGAAATCTTGGAGCAACAGAAATAACGACTGTTCAAGGAGAATTGACACTCAGTTCGCGGGGAAACAAGTGGCCACCTCTCTGTGAAGTGTTACAGTGATGATGACGTAGAGCAAGGGAATTCCAGCGGACAAAGGTAGGAGATCCAGAGAGCCAAGAAGCAGAAACGAACAGTCAGGGAGCAGATTGGCTTTAAGCCACAAACAAACAAAGAAAGCAAAGGAGGAGAAGAAGCAGTAAAAGAGAGAAAAGAGAGAGAGAAGCAGAAATTGCAGAGAACAGAGAAGCCAAGCTAACCTACAGAGCAAAGGCAACATTGAGCAGATAGAGACAGAGAGAGTCCGAGAGTCTGTGAACTCCAAAGAAGGCTTGAGAGGTTCAAGCAACTCCTCTGTGTATACCTGTCAGGTATTGAGTATCAAATTGGACTCATACCACTGAGACCAGTTGAGGTCGAGATTCAGTAAGGGGAGTTTGTGTACTCTAAAGACTTGGGGAATCCAAGTATAGTCCTATTGATCTTATCTGTTAAGTGAGGCTCAATTTTAGCTCACTATTATAAAACTCTGCTTTTTAAGACACAATAGAAAGGCCACCACTGAAGGCTGGACCAGGAGACGTAGCCCAGGAGGATTGGGTGAACTCCTTATTAAATTTGTTGTGTTTATGTGTTTGCTTACTGTTTCCGTGTTTGTGTATTTCACAATCTTATCAATCCTTTGCATAAGATAACATAGGAACACCTCAACACTTGAGTCTGTAATACCTTCATTAATTAACTGAGATCATTCACGAGTGATTTCAGATCAAGTGGTATCAGAGCTTCTAGGTTGTTAAGGTTAGACAAGCTTGTGTTGGATTTTGTTGTTGAATGCTAACTATATCAAAGCTTAAATTAGGAGAAGGAGAGTTGGTTGAAACTAATCCAGAAATTGGAAGAGTCTACTCCAAGAAGAAAATCCCTTGGAATCAGATCCCCAATTCATGGATAGTTTTATGACCATGAAGTCAATGGTGGAAGAAATGTATAGGGACTTTAGGAAACATAAAGATGAAGACCCATCGGGCTCCAACCAAGACAAAGGAGTAGAAGAGTCTCTCCTCCATGACCACTCTAAAGGCAAAGGGAAAGAAGAAAGAATTCTCACACCTCCTAATAGCCCTAAAAGTAAAAAGAAGACATCTCTGACTAAATTAGATGTTAAATTTGATTTACCAATATATGATGAAGAGTTGAATGCAAAGAAGATGGATAATTGGATCAGAAAAATTGATGTTTATTACAGAGTGCAGAGTATCGACTCAGACAAGAGTAAGATTCAACTGACCAGCCTACACCTCGGAGGCACTACCTTGGTATGGTGGGAAGGCAGGACACAAGCTGACATGAAGAAACATGGTAAGATTCTTTCTGTCTAGAGTGAATTTGTTTCTGCAATCAAAAAGAAGTTCTATCCACTAGCTTACATGCAGCAAGCCATGATGAGCTGGCAAACTCTTCGCCAATTGAAAGGGAAAAGTGTACAAGGGTTACACCCAAGAATTTAGGAAAAGAGCTTTGATTCTAGGAATTTCATTACACTCGCTTGAGACTTTGTTGAAGTAAATAGGTGGTCTACACAGCTACATGAGGCACACTATGTTCATGTTTAATCCCACTAGTATAGATGAGGTATATGTTCAAGCTACACATCTAAAGGCTAGAGGAAAGAATGGCAAACCAGAAGTTGGGGGATCATCCAAGCCCATTGCAAGCAAGAATAAGGAGAAAAAAAAACAGAAATGGAAAGAGAGGAAGGCCAACACCGCACAGAAGGTAAGTCTTCATGCACTCACTGTAAGAAGGATGGGCATGATGATGAGCACTGTTGGATTCTGCATCCAGAGCTGAGACCTAAGAAGTTCGAGGGCAAGAAGAAGAATATTGCTGCAGCTATTCAGAAATATTTGGGGTCGGACTCGGGAGATGAAACAACCATTGCAGCCACATGTATAAAAGGTAAAAATTCTGAAGCATCTACTAGTAATTCTGCACAATCTATTAATGATGAAGAAAATGAGAGGAAAAGTCATGAGCTTTTCCATATTTGAGTTATTTCCAAACATCAAAAAATTGATACTTTGTTTGATAGTGGCACAAGTAAATTTAATTTCTGAAGCAATTGTAAAGAAGTTGGGATTATTGACTACACCTCACAAGAAACCATAGCCATTAGGTTGGTTAAGTGATAAAGAACAACTACAAGTGACTAGACAATGTAAACTTAAGTTTTCTTTTGGGTCAACATTTGTAGATGAGGTTTAGTTAGATATGTTAGAAAATTAAATATTACGGAGCAATGGAACACATAAAATATTGCAGAAATATAAACACGGAAAACGCACAAAACAAGAGAGACACAGATATACGTGGTTCACCCAGTTTGGGCTACGTCCACCTCAAATAGCCAGTCCTTCCTTTCTATTATCCAGCAAAATGAAGAGACACAACCGACAGCAAATCCGCTATAATATCCTCTGTTTTCTCTCACAGTCTCACCTCTCTATTTCTCGCTCACATAGAATACACATCTATCACCGCCTCAAATACAATGCCCTCATACAAAGAGAGGGGTTGCCTTCTAGGGAAAAAAAACCCTAAACTAAACATAAGTTCTATCGTCAGATCATCCGCCTAATGAACGGCCCGGATTGACTAGAAATTACTATACTTTTACAAGGCAATTTTACAGCTATTTTTAGCTTCGGGGGCGCTGCCCCCGAAACCCCCCGCCAGGGGGGGGCTCCCAAAGCTCGCAGCCGCCCCCCCCTGGACCCACCCTGCAGCGAATATTTTACGGGCGGCGTTGCCGCCCCCATTTTGAACTGGGGTCCAATGTGGCGGTACTTTTGAATATAGAAGATAATCAGGCTCCACACCCAACAATCTCCCACTTGGAGACTGATTGTAGCAACTCCACCGCTACTCCATTTGCTGTACAATGACTCCTCTTTGGACCTGGCTGTTTCTCATCTTCATCGTCATCCTTGAAGACCAACTGAAACTGAGCATATTCTCAGTTTCTCCCTGGTTACAACTTTTGTTAGCATATCTGCAGGGTTCTGGCTAGTTTGTATCTTTTCCAGCTTCAACTCTCCATCTTCCAACACTGATCGTATGAAATGGTACTTGAGTTGTATATGTTTCGTCCTAGAATGAAATGCTGAGTTCTT
>APFE030696999.1:0-16461 GCA_000404065.3 Pinus taeda | reverse complement strand
CGTCAACTTGTAGGAAAACTTTTGTATTTAACCCATACTCATCCTGATCTTTCCTTTGTTGTTGGCCTTGTTGCTCGGTTTATGCAAACCCCGCGTGAAAGTCATTGGAAAGCAGCTAAATGAATACTTCGTTATGTTTGCAGTACAGTTCAGTTTGGCATTCATTACAGTGCTGAAGCATCTCCTCTATTGGTTGGTTTCACTGATTCTGATTGGGCTGGTGACCCTGATGATTGTAAGTCTACTGCTGGTTATGTGTTCACTCTTGGTTCAGGACCTAATACATGGGCTTGCAAGAAACAAGCTACCATTTCTCTTTCCTCAGCAGAAGCAAAGTATCGTGGTGCTGTAGAGGCTAGTAAGGAAGCCTTGTGGCTTCATCAGATCCTATCAAATTTTTGTTTTCAGCAGCAGCATCCGACTACACTTTGGTGTGATAATCAAAGTGCCATTCAGCTTTGCAAAGATCCAGTTCAGCATCAACGCAGAAAACGCATTGAACTACACATGCACTTCATCAGAAAGCTCATTCATGACCATGTTCTTGAAGTGCAATATTGTTCAACAGATGATCAAGTTGCAGACATCTTCACAAAGGCTCTCACAGAGGCGAAGTTCACTAAACTTCAATTTATGGTTGGAGTTCAAAAATTTGTCACTAAGGGAGGATAGGCTCTAGTGCCTCCTTCCTTCTCCTATTGTGTCATATTTGTAAATCCTTCAATCCTATCCCAAGTTGTTCTTAAGGGGTGATGTTAGGATATTCCGACACGTAGGAATAGTTAAGTATAACTTGGTATAGTATAGAGTTAGGTAAAGTGTGTTTCTTTAACATGTGCATTTGTAACTTACAATCTGACGGTCACGATATGTAGTGATCCGACGGTTCATTCTCTCCTCGGTATTACCGACACTTGATCTGTGGCTTGACACCCAATTGGTCCATGAATTCTATTTAAAGCGCATGGAGGGTCATTTGTAGGTTAACCGTGCATGAGAGAAGCTTATGTAAATTTTCATTCTTTTTAATAAATTGCCTGTAGTAGCCACGTTGGCGCAGGCTGTGGACTGTTTCCCTCTCTGAGGGTTTTAACCATGTCAAAATACTGGTGTATTGATCTGTGATCTGTTTGTGAGCGGTGTCCTTTTGGTGTTCTGTCTGAGGAACTTACCCTGTAAATTCCTTCAAAATGTTCCATGGTCTCCTCTTGGGAGTTGCAGAGAGCACAACGGGATGGGCCTTGGCTTCCCTTCCTCAGAATCTGGTCCCAGGTAAGCGCTCTGCCGTGTAGTATAGTCCAAATGAAAAAATAAACTTTCGGCCAGTGCTTGATTTTCCAAAGATTTTTCCATTGTTTGGTTTCCGGCTGTTGATTTTGGTTGACTTTTTGGTAGTAGGCTTTTGCTATTGATAAATTTCCTTGAATTCGTTTACCCCATCTGAGAATGGCAGACCCTGTTTTCCTTGCTACTTTACGAGATGCCATCTCTGTATAGTACTCTTGCCATCTGTCAGTTTCTGGTGCCCTTTCCCAATCCTCCTTCTGTTTCCAATTGCACCAATATCCTTCCTCGTCTGGCTTCAAAAATTGCCAACTGTTAATGCCCCAGTCTGGGACAAGAAAGCGAGGATGGCATGGAGGTTGCCTTTTTGAATGAGTCTTTCGCGTTGCTGCCAAGGTTCCTCCCAGAATCTGGCCTTGTCCCCTGCACGAATTTCCCAAAAACTGTTATTCCTTATCAGGTCTTTGCTGCCCCTCGCCAGGTTCCAGATTGCAGATCCTCTGGTCTCCGTCGTACTTCTCATCCTTTCTTCGGTTTCCCCTGCCACATCATATTTTCTTTCCCATATCACCTTCCACAGGTCAAGGCCACCCTGAGTCCACCTCCACCAGAGTTTCGCGCCCATGACTTGGTTGAGGACGAAGGGGTCGCGAAGCCCTAAACCGCCATCTTTGGAGAGCCGACTAATCCACTCCCATGAGATTAAGGCCCACTTTCTAGATTGCTGGTCCCCTGCCAGAGGAAATTTTTGAACAGAGCAACCAGCTTTTGGCTTGTTGTCTTAGGGATAGCTTGGCACGAGAGCTGGTAGTTAGGGATGGCCTGCAAAACTGCTTTCAAGAGGATTAGCCGACTTGGGGCATTCAACAAGCGATGGGTCCAGTTCTCCATTTTATTTCGGAATTTTTTTATTAGAAGTTCCCAGTTGGACGACCGGAATTGATGCTCATGCAGCATAATACCCAGGTATTTTGACGAGAAGGTGCCCCTATTAAAGCCTAGAGTGTGTGCCAAGAATCTTTGGGCAGCCTGCGAGGTGTTGAAGAAAAACACTTCCGATTTGTCCTTGTTAATCTCCATCCTAGAGGCTTTGCTGAATTGGGATAAAGTTTTGATAACTCCTTGGGCCTCCTTCAGTGTGGCTTGACCATATAGCATCACATCATCTATGAATTGCTGGTGCGAGACCGGGATATCATCCCCGCAGATTCGGAGGCCCTTTATCTGATCCCTAGAGACTTGAGCCTTGACCAATCTGCCTAGGGCTTCTGCTGCTAGGATGAAGAGGAAAGGAGACAGGGGATCTCCCTGCCTCACCCCACGGGAGGGAGTGAAGGCTTCAGAGGGGGTGTCGTTTAATAGAATTGACATGACTGGAGTGCCAACCATAGACAAGATCCAGTTTATCCATCTTTGGTCAAATCCATAGGCTTTAAGAATTCCTTCCAGATATTTCCAGCTAAGGCAGTCAAACGCCTTGGCCAAATCAAGTTTGACAAGCATACCTGGGGCGCGGGAGCTTTTCAGGGAGTGGATCACTTCCTGGGCCACTGTGATGCCATCGGTGATCTACCGTCGTTTGACAAAGCCTGTTTGCTCTGGGGCAATGAGATCTGGCAGGATCGGCTTGAGCCTGTTTACCATGACAGTTGCTAGAATTTTGTAGACAACATTACATAGGGAAATGGGTCTGAAACCCTTCAGTTCATCCGAGCAGCCATTCTTCAGGATTAGAGCCAGGAAGGTGGCATTCAAGCCCTGATGCATGCGCTTGGAACACCTGGAATCCTCCACTAGGTCTAGTAGGTCATTCCCCATAAAACTCTAGGTCGCCTGATAAAACTCAATGGTGAAGCCGTCGGGGCCCGGGGCCTTATTTTTCGGCATTTTGTTGATTGTCTCTTCAAGTTCCTCCTTGGTGATTACCCTGAGAAGGGCCAGATTTTGATCTCTGGAGACTTTCTTAGGAATATGGTAGCAAATTTTGTCTATGTCCTCAGATCTATTGACATTTGGTTCAGAGAGGATGCCTTTGAAGTGCTCCACTAGGAGTTGTTCTATTTCTTCCTGCTGAGTCACTCTGTTTCCCTGGTTGTCTTTCAAGGAGAAGATTCTGTTGTGCTGGTGATGGTTCAACATTGCCTTATGGAAGAATTTGGAATTTTTGTCTCCCTCTTTTAGCCATTGGACCCAGGATTTCTGCTTCCACATGATTTCTTCCTGTTTTTGCCTTTCCTCCAATTGAGTAATTACTCTACCTTCCTCCTCAGCCAGTTCTTTATTTCGTCCGTCCGAGATGATTTGTTGCTGGATTCTTTCCAATCTGGACTGGAGTTTTCCTTGCTCCTGCTGAATGTTGCCGAATTCTTTCCTGTTCCACTTCTTGATGTTGCTCTTGATTTCTTTGAGTCTGAGCTGAAAAGAGTGCATTTTACTGCGGCCTTCCTTTCCACTTTTGCTGTCCTGCCACCAAATTCTTACTTTGTCTAGGAAATCAGGGGCACGGAGCCAAAAGGACTCAAACCAGAAGGGTCTCTTTTTGTTCTGATCATTTAAGGTTATTTCGAGCTTTATTGGCCAGTGGTCCTACCCTATTGAGGGTAGGATAGAGGCTTCGTAGAAGATATCCAGCCCGATTATGTGCTCTGAGATGAGAAACCTGTCCAATCTTGAAGCGATCTGTTTGGTCCCGCCTCTTCTGTTATTCCAGGTGTATTTCTCGTTTATGGTTGGGATATCAACCACCCTTAGTTCTGTCTGTACGTCTCTGAATCTTTCCATCTTCGGGTCTTCTCTGCTTATTCCACCTCTTTTCTCTTCTCTAGATGTGATTAAGTTAAAGTCGCCTGCCAGGATCCATCTCTACTCCTGGTGCATATTTCTAAGCTTTGTCAGCTGATTGAGAAACAGGTCTCTGTCTGCACGGGTATGGGGCCCATAGACAGCCGAGATCACCACCCATTGACTTTGTCCTATGAGTCTGAATCTCCCTGTGAGGATTGTTGGCATTCCTATCCACCAGTCGGTTAGGAATTCTGCTGGATTCCAGAGAATTTCTATCCCTCCTGCACTCCCTTTGGCATCTATAGTTACTTGTTTGTATCTCGGTTTTATTTTATTGAGAATTTCCTCCATTTTCTGGCCTGGGATTTTAGTTTCTTGGAGAAGCATAATCTGTGGTTTGTCTTTTTTTAGTCTTGCTGCCAGATGTCTCTGTTTTCCTTTGATGTTTAAGCCTCTAATATTCCAAGATGTCAAAATCATTGGTTAACTTGGGATAGGTTTTGAAATACCGCTGATAGCGGGACCACTCTCCCTGTATTGACTAACATTTCTCCCATGAGTTGGATGGAGTCCTTAAGGTTTTTTCTTCCTCTTTTTTTCCCCGCTTTACCTTGTCCATTCTGATCTGGTCTGCTTTCCTTTTGGGTCTCTTGGTATTCTTCTGGTGAGGCTTTGCCTTTTTCAAGTTTGGCTTTATATTGCTGGAAGGTTTCCGCATACAGCCTCTTTTGTTCTTCCAGAATAAACCTCTCATCCAGGTTCTTCCATTCATTCAGAAGTTTTCTCAAGACTTCTTCTTCCTGACTTAGATCTTCCCTACTGGTCTCCTGGTCTGTCTCCATCTATTGAGTTTGTTCGTCTAGTTCCTTATCTTTTTCCGATGGCTCGCTCGGGGCTTTCCTTTTTGATTGGTTTCTTTCGCAGCTCTCACTACTGTCCGAGCCTTTATCCTCCTGATTTTCCATGGGCTGGTCTTCTTCGTCATCCTCTACCTGCAATATTGCAAAACTGCTTGGTTTCGCTGGGGCTGATTGATTTTCCTTCCTACCTTTCTGGGGGGTTTCCTTGTTTACTTTCCTTTTGCTTTTCACCTCTTGGAATTCCTCCTGGTCTATTGGCTTTTTCTTTTTTTGTAGGGGGCTTCTACTTTCTTTTTTCTCCCTGGTTATCGGACATTCCTTTGCCAGGTGGCCATGGGCATGGAACCTGCGGCACCTAAACGGGATGTGTTCATAATCTATGTTCTGCTGCCAAACATCTTCATGATATTCAAGCTCTATTGTGTCAGGGATGGGGTTTGCTAGGTTCATGTAAACACAGATCCTGGCGTATGAGGTGTATCTTCCTTTCTTTGTAGTTTCTGCTATTTTCACAAAGCTTCCTATTGAGTTTCCTATCCCCTCCAAGGTGTTTGGGTCCCAGAAGTCTATGGGGAGCCCAAATAAGCGAACCCAGACAGGCGCAGCTAGAAAGGTTTCTTTTTCAGGGTTGTAGCATTCTTCCTAGAAATGCATGAACAAACTGGCATTATAATAGAAATACGAGCCATTTTCAAATACCTTATCTCTATCTTGCAGGTTAAAGAAGATTACCGTGAAGAAGCCTTTCGCTCCCAGCTTGAGCTTGATGTGGCCTTGGGGCTGTCATTTTTGCTGAATCCACTTGGTAAGGTCTCTTTCCGACGGCCAGACTCCTACGAACTTGCAGATAAGGGCGTGATCCCTCATATAGCTTCTGTACTTTTCCAGTTTGTACGCTGGGATCACAAATCTGGGTTTCTCCGCTGTACATGGCAGGCACTTTCCTCTGCGGCCTGTTTGCCAGGAAGTTCCTAGCACCGGGCCCGTGTTCTTCCGTTCCTCTGTCTCTTGGCTACTCTGTCCGTCTCCTGCCTCTGTATCCCGATAGGAGGGGATCTCTCCCCTCGTGACATCTTCTGTCATACCTTTGTTGCTTTGGCCTCTATCAGTTCCTGCTGGTCTGCCCTGTTGACGGCCTTCCACCCTTCCTTTGCGCTGCCCCTAGGTTTTCACCGCCTTGCTGCCATTAGGGTTTGAGTTGCAGAGCGCTCATGATCGATCATCATTCTATTAGATCTTATGACTTAGGACAAATATCATATTTCAATATAGATATTTGATGTATCACTTGACATCTTATACATCTCATATATCGATTTTATTTTCATATTTATGTAGAAATGAGTTTGTTTGATGTTGATGTTGTTTTATAGGTTAAAAAATTGAAAACAAAAATTATTATTTTTGTATATTTTAAGTTTCCCAATAATTTCTAATATTTTCCCTGATATTGCCAATAATTTAAATTTTGGACCCTCAGCGATAAATTGTTGATAATGATAAATGTAACATTGAAAAAGAATATCAAAAAGTCACTTTACTTAATAAAGGAAAAGGTGACCCGTGGTATTCGGATGACCCATGGTATTTGTTACCCACCATTTTGTGGTTGATATCCCTAGGATAATTTTTTTTTCTCCAAGATGGTCCTCAAACGGTAGCTAGTAGCACCTTGTAGCCACCAGCTAGCTCATTGTGCCATTTCTCCGCCACCTGAGCCAACCATGTGGCCCTTCGCCCATCTACCATGATCGTATGTTTGAAGGTGGTCTGGCCCTTCGCCCATCTGCCATGGTCATATGTTTGAAGGTGGGCCTCCCAAAAACTAAAGGTATGACTTGTCATTTGGTAATTGAGTATTGTAGTTTGCTTATCATGGACACTTCTGGGCATGGATTAATGGGGTGATTCGGCGGAAAGAATGGGTTCGGTCTGTGCCCTTTTCCCCTAGACCCCTTTTGGAGATTAACATTATATTATAGTCCCATGGGATCTCTTTTACTGACCACATGGCTTTAGGGATGGTATTTCATGGGAAACCTCGATTTTGGTTGTGTGGTCCCGCTCTCGTATCCGCCTATATTACCCTCTTTCCACTCATTATTACCCCATCATCATTTCTCCCACCTGGGTCCACATTCCTCCACTAGGTCCACATAGGTTTAGCTCGCCCCTTCCCCTTGCCCACACCTTGGGTCAAGCTTGGAATGATGCCCCAGAGGTTGATGCAGCTAAAAAGAAAGATGAAAGCATATTTGGTCACATTCAACACGAAAATGTACCACAAAATGCAAAAAGATAGTCGAGACAAACACGTTTAGCATGTGGGTAAAAGTAAATACATGAGCTAAACCCCATCATCATGGCCATCACCCCGGTTCCTACAGGTTCTATGAACCTCCTTCATCATATAGGAACTCATGATTGTCCCAACCCTTGGTGGGCAACAAGCCACCCTACCTTAAAAGGGGGTATTCACTGCTATATCTTATGCATCATGCTCCTACCCAGTGAAGCACCACTCTTATTAAACCCACGGTTACCCACAGGTAAGAACAGGTCACAAGGGAGGACGGGCGACCCTCATTAAACCCGCGTTCTTTACCCTTACTCGACGGGTTTTGTACAAGAGCCGGCTACCCGCATTAAACCCGCGGATAGCCTATAAGACTTTCACCGGACCCCTATAAGACCCTTCGGGCAACAAAACCCCCAAACTGTCAAAAAATTCGATATTTTTTTCTATTTTTTCTATTTTTCTTTTTTTTGGAAATGAGGTGGAGGAAAAGAGAAATTGGAGGGAAAAAAAAAACTTTATAAGCACCTCTCTCCCTTCTATTTCTCATTCACTTGTCATTTGAGTGTTTGGCTAATTTGTGTGAGTGTTGAAACTTGAGAGTGAAGCTAAAGGAGCCTAAAGGAGTTGTTGGAGGAGGCTAAAGGAGGCTTCATCGGATCAGACTAAGCTTCAGGTAGGCTTCATGAACCTAATTAGAATGTTTTCCATGTATTTTTTTTTTTTTTGCAATTTTTTTTGATTGGGAATGCCTGTGGATGAATTTCTCAGCCACACAGGGTCGTTGTGTGGCTAAGAAACTCAGCCACATAGTGGCCCTGTGTGGCTGAGTTTCTCAGCCACACAACCAAAAAAATTTACAAATTCAAAAATATATATATATATTTATTTTTCTTCTAGATTTTGTTACCATGCCACCAAAGGGTTTCAGATAGTCTCGTGATTCGGCATGTGCACATTGTCAACGAATCATTCCTGGTAATAACCACAATATACAGTGCAATTATTGCAATGCCACAATGCATGCAGGCATAAACAGGCTGAAATACCACCTAGCCAGAATTCCTGGGCATGGCGTGGGATGTTGTCAAATTTGCCTTGATGAAGTCACTACTGAAATGGTAGCTTCTTTGGAATCCATTAAAGAAGCAAGTTCTAAGAGGGCAAGAAGGAAGGATGAGATTGTTGGGATAGGTAGATCTTCATCTCAGAGTGAAACACAGTTTCAAAGTCCAGGTATTGGTAACTCCTCTTCAACTGTTATGGCAAACAAGAGTATAACCTCTTCTTTCTTCAGTCCTCGTACAACTCCAGGATCTCAACCAACCTTGGACAGTTTCAATGATAAAAAGAGGAAGGAGGCAGATATGGCAGTGAGGAGGTTTTGGTACCATAACTGTCTTTCATTCAACTATGCAAAATCTTATTTTTATCAGCCCATGGTAGATGCCATTGCATGTGCTGGCCCTGGATACAAATCCCCAACTTATAATGCACTTAGGGGGAATGAGCTAGATGACGAGCTTGATTGCGTCAAGGAACAATTGGAGAGCATTAAAATCTCATGGAAATTTATGGGTTGTACACTTATGTCTGATGGGTGGATAGATTAGAGGGGTAAAACAATAATAAATTTTGTTGTAGCTTGCCCTAAAGGAACCATGTTCCTAAAATCCATTGATGCATCTGCAAATGTAAAAGATGCACATTTGATTTTTTCATTGTTGGCTGATGTGGTGGAGGAAGTTGGGGTTGCAAACGTTGTCCAAGTAATCATGAACAATGCAACAAATTATGTGGCAGCTGGAAGGTTACTTTGTGCCAAATATCCCACCATTTTTTGGACTCCATGCGCCGCCCATTGCATAGACTTGATGCTAGAGGATATTGGGAAGTTGGAGTGGGTGCAAGACATTGTGCAAGAATGCAAGCATATTACCAAGTATATTTATAATCATGCTTGGTTGTTGAACCTTATGAGGGAATTCAAACAGGGTGAGCTTAGTCGCCCAGTTGTCACGCGGTTTGCTACAAACTTTCTTTCCCTCCAAAGCCTTTTGTATGAGTACTAAGCTTTGAGAAGAATGGTTTGTAGCCAACCATGGGTATTCTGGAAAGATAGCACAAAACCAGAAGCAATGTTTGTGAAAACATCCGTCTTTGCTAATAGTTTGTGGGACAAAGTGACTGAGATTGTCAGCTTCACTGAGCCCCTTGTGAAAGTCTTGAGATTGATGGATGGAGAGAAACCTGCAATGGGATATATTTATGAGGGCATGGATAGGGCCAAAGAGGCCATCAAGACTTTTTATAAGGGAAATGAATCTAAATATATCCCTATATGGCAAATTATTGATTCTAGGTGGGACGGGCGACTACATTCACCATTGCATGCAGCAGGAGCATATCTCAATCCAATCTTATTCGATAATGAGGGGTCTAGCATTCAAAGAGATCTAGAGGTGATGAGAGGTGTCATGATATGCATTGAAAAGATGTTCCCGGATGTAGATATTCAGGACAAAATCAACTTACAACGAGATATGTACAAGGAATCATCTGGCATGTTTGGATTCAGCTCAAGCCAATGTCTCAAGGACAAGAAAATGCCTTGTAAGTGAAAATTGTTAGAACTTAGCTTGTAATTTTGCTAGTTCTCTTTTATATGTTTGGCATTACAAACTGATAATATTTGTTGTTATTTTTTTACAGCTCATTGGTGGATAGATTGTGGCACTGAGGCACCACGATTACAAGAATTCGCCACCAGAGTTCTGAGTCAACCCTGCAGTGCTTCTTCTTGTGAGCACAATTGGTCAGTGTTTGAGCACATCCATAGCAAAAAGAGAAACAAGTTGGAGCATGAGAGGTTGGAGAAGTTGGTTTTCATATACTACAACCTTCGAATGCTCACAAAACAAGTGCAACCAAAGGATACAGATCCAACTTTATTGGATACCATTGATTTAGAGTCTGATTGGGTTGTGGAGGAGGAGGCCCCTGATTTGAGTTGGCTTGATGAAGAGACTGAGGATCTCTCTAGTTTGCCATCTCAAATGGACACTCCAAATACACCTGCCTCACAGTTGCTTCAGTCTTTTGATGTTACCACTAGCTCCACAAGGGCTTATTTTAGGCGTGGTCGTCCATGAGTGATGAGACTCAAGATTGTGATGAGACAATCATTTATCATTTATGACATGTATTTGAATTTTAAACTTGCTAACATTTTTTATTTTTAATTATGGCATCATGAGTCCTTTTCTTATTCAGTATCTAAATGTTTTGCTTACAAAAATTGAATATGTTATGTTGTACTTTTATAGATATGAGATGATGTTATGAATTATTAAATATATTGTGGTTTTTATAACTTATAAGGATTGGAATTGTCATTAGTTTCTTTTTTATGCTTAAAATTTGCAATATTGTAATTTTTTTTTGTATTTTGACGAGTCTTATATGAGTCTTATAAGGGTCGTTCTTGAGTCTTATATGAGTAGACGAGTCAATGCCTTGCCGCGTTTTATACAAGTATGAGTGTGCAACATGTAACAACCCATTTACATATCAGTCTAAGTTAAATGATATAAAATATAAGTTAAAAGGTATAAATTAATATAAGTTAAATGATATAAATTAGTATAAGTTAAATGATATAAATTAAAAGGTATAAATTATATAAGTTAAATGATATAAATTAGTATAAGTTAAAAGATATAAGTTAAATGATATAAATTAAATGGTATAAATTAATATAAAGTTGACACTTTAATATGTATAAAGTTTAAAGCTCATAAAATAATGGAAGTATATAATAAAGCAAATAAACCTAACATAAACTATATAAGAAACATACGGCGTAACCTTTTGAAAAGATCATTACAACTCATAAATGAAACCTCTACACAGTCGATAGCAACCACCGATCAACGAATATCTAAGGAGATGCATGTGGGAGGTGTCGAGAGCTGCAACAGCGGTGGGCGAAGGCTGGGAGGCGGCCACCGCACCCCTCGGTATAAAACCACTGAGAGGGACGAGGAAGGGGGAGACTAAGAGGAGAAAACTGAGAGGGCAGAGGAAGATCGAAACAGGAACGGAAGCAGCTGAAATTGACCTGAGGTTCTGGGCACGGGGGCAGTAAGCTTCACTGAAGCTTGCTGAATTGGCTGGGAGGAATTGGTTTCCCAGTAATCGATTCAACTTCAGAGAACGAGAGCAGACAACAATTTACCAGTCGACAGCAGTTCAGGTAAGTTTTTCATTATTTTACGGTTCTGCATATTTCAGTTTTTCAGTGCGTGTAATTTTCAGTTTCTCAGTCTTTACATATGGTATCAGAGCGCTTTGTTCAAACCCTCCGACTGATAGGCCTACGCACGCTTAAATTTTCTGTGTGGCATCACGTTGCTATTAAAATCTACATGCGCGGCTCTGGATTTTCGCATTATCATTGACCCAAATTCAATCGTACAGCAACCCTGTTGTCTCGTGTTCAATTTTAAGAATGTTGCTTATCGCCAGTTTGATTATGGATGTCGTTTATATATATGATAGAGATCGAATTTTATGAATGAATGTCACCTATGATAGAAGATCGCCAGTTTGATTATGGATGTCGTTTATGACAGAGATCGGGAGTTCAATTCTTGGAATTCTCCCTTTCTCGTGAATCTGTTATGCCGCTTGACGAGAGGTCTCGAGTTCGATTTTTTTTGGAAAGCCCTTTTAATAAAGTCAAGTACTCTGATTATAAATAAATGTCGTTTATAGTAGAGATCGCGAGTTCAATTCTATGAATGTCAATATAGACCGCTCTACAACCGCCTTGTCGATTTTACAATTTTACTTGACCGTGCATATATGATTCTGCTTGTTTTGCTTCGTGGGATCCAGTTGTCGTTTTGTGCATTTTTCCGACGGAATAATTGATGATTGCTAGAAGTTCACGATTTCTGCGACACCAATCGGAAGCTTCTTCGAAGATAGGAAAGTACGGTACCGTAGGTCGAGTAGCGCCTTAAAATCTCGCGATCCAGCGTCAGACGACGATTTTACTTCCTCACTGTCGATCCTGGACGAAGAGATTGCGCAACTGGTGAATGATCGCGTCCTTCGACAGAAATTTTGAGCGTTACTGCTTTGGCTTGCCCTATAATGGTTTGAACCATTTGCTTGGCCACATAGCACAAGCACGTAGATTAAGATGAACCTCCTGATGGGATTTTATTCATTTTCCAGCAACGTTCAACAAAAAGTGTATAAGCAACGTCTCGTACTAGTGATACGCCTGTGTACATGATTGAAGCGATTCGGCAGAATTTATTCCAGGATCGCGAGTTCAATGCCTCGTTATTCCACAAGCAGACACATTTTATTCCACTGCTTCTATGCGTGCATTACGGGATTATGTTACGACTGGCAATCGTTCACACTAACCAGTATCATTGAGAATTAGCAGATCAAGGTATATCAATAACCTTACTAGAGGGCGGGGCTCCTCTTTAATTTTATAGTGATGGTATTAAGTTTTAACATTAGCTGAGCCATTTGTTGCCCAGAGGTCAGCAGACTTGGATTCCAGCATACGCATCTCCAGTCTTCATGTGGCATATATGGTATTTCTGAACTTCTGGATATCTACTTTGAATCCATATCCTGTTGAGTCTTTGCTTCGTAGGTTCTGGAGAAGGCAGAGGTGCATGCGTTAGTTAGAAAGGGAAACATGAATCATAAACAAGATGGGTACCAATATCGCTTTGGTTCATTCCTGTCCACCTTTAATATATTATATTGCCATTAAACTACCTTTGTTGGGTACTTGAAGACTTGATTCATACTTTTCTATGTATAAAGATTAGAAATACGGTATAAAGTTACTCAACAGCTCATTTCGCAGACATTTATTGCTTAAATGTTGGTCAAACTTTTATAGGGGCCGCTACTTGGATAGTAGCCTATTGACTATCCAAATAGGTAATGGCAGTTACAAGTATCTGCTAATGCACATTCCAAAGCGTATTGAATGAAAATCAAGGGAGGTCACTAACCGTGATAATTGTACTCTTGTATAAAGCACTTAAGGTACATTGATAAGGTAGGATGCACTCTCTGAAACGAGTTACCTTAGAATTTGAGTGCTCTAATGTAATCCAAGGAGTGGAGCATGAGTGCTCTAATGTAATCCAAGGAGTGGAGGGTGTCTATCATGAGAGTTTGGGCCTTCTCCATCCTTTCATTCACAAGTAGAGGATGGCCAAATCTGATTTCAGGTTTGTTTCTATATTTTGGTAAGTTCCAAAATTAGAGAAATAATTTGACAGGGAAGCACTTTGGTCTATATCCAAAGACAGATGAACATATATAAAGAGATTGGAAACCCCTATTTACTCAAAAGAGGGCTGAAACCCTAGTTTGAGGTACAAGCTATCTTTCAGATCTAATTAGACTCCTATCTAGTAACAGTAATATTGATAATTTTATTTTAGACGTCATATAAGTTGTGGCCTGAGAACAATGTGATCATCAAATAGCCTAAGGAGATAGGACAAGAATTTTATCATATTGCACTACGGAACTATGGGCTTATAAGAAAAATAGCTCATTTATATATGATTTTACTTATATAACAAAATACTGTGTTTAGGCACACCACAGATTTGGAGTCTGAACCGACTCTACCATGACTATGCATGGCAGGTTTTGATATAGCTGTACTATGTCACTAGCAAGGTTATAACAAATCATTTTCCATTGTTCCGAGGAGGCTTCTTTCTTATTTTCAGTGTCTTTAGATAGAGGGTTGTCCCTTTCCTTTTCAAGCACTGAAAACTAATGCTGCAAAGTTGTTGAATATCTCAGAAAACCTACCATGACAGGTGTCCTATAATTTTAGTGATCTAATCTCGACAGTTCGTACTGTACAAAAAAATGAGAAAACCAAGGTAATGTTGAATTCATCTGCTATCAAGGCTTGCCTTGTTCAAAAACATGCTGTTTTAAAGGGAAAATGTAACATATCGGCCTTTCCAACAAACTTGGATTCCCTTTTATGAGGGGAGCTATTTCACACGGTAAAACAAAGGAGAGAGAATTTATTATTCATTTTCATTATTGATTTATTGGTTTAGAGATCTGATGACTATTCTAAGTTTATAATTATGCTGTTATTTCGTTAAACTTACCTTTCCATTCAATTGCTTTATTTTATTGTCTTGTAAAACTGATAGATGGGCATAAATTGGTATTTTCATGATTAATACCCTAAGGGTTCTAGAGATTTGCAAGAAGACTAAATAGATATCAATTTGTCAGTATAGACTGATTTTGCTTTTGGAATATCGAAGATAATGAAGTTGGGAAAAGTTTGAAGGTTGAATCTAGGGTTTGTAAAACCTAGGCAAACTTTAAATTATTAAGGTTTGATGTCAAAACCCTAGTAAAACAACTGCATGTCTATGGTAAACTTGAGGCTAAAAGTCAAAACTAATAGGGAACCAAAACAACCCTTCTTTTACGGACTTAATCCTTATCCAAGTAATTTATATTCAAAATATAAGTATGTATGACCTCTCCCTAATGTAATGACTAGTTGAGGTATGGTGGGTATGTTATCGACGCACTTTGTGGCGAAGTATTTAACATTTATTTGTATGAGTATTATTGGGTAAATCAACTTAGATGTCTTACCTTAGGAGCTAATAACCATACACCTCTGCATTATTCATATTAGGATAGAATACCTTGCATTAGGAAAAGGAGGTCGCGCGACCACCCTCCTTGACCTCGGTACCAGTAAGATCCGCCTAGCGGGTAAAAATAGCAAAACTATACCCGTTTCTAAATGTAATGTCGCAAAAGAAAGTTACATGTTAAAATTCGGTTGTCTACCTCATAAATTTGATAAAATTTTATTATGTGTCCAGGAACCATTACAAATGGTGAAGACGTATGAGCGATGACGACGTGATCGGGCAGCGTCACCACCTTTAATGCCGCCGCCGTCGTCATCATCATCCCCAGCGTCACCACCGAGACCTTTATCAACATCAATCGCCCCAGCGCCAGAGTTAACTGTAATAATGAACTCCTTGGAAGCCTTATTAGAAACATTAAAAGAATCCACTAAGGCTAAAACCAAAGAAGAATCTCATCATTCGGCTACTAGTTCAGCGGAACCGAAGGATTTCGAGCCCAGAAGGTCGAGCGAGGACTTCTCTAGGGAACTTCAGAAAATCAGACTCCCGGAATTCTCTGGAGGCCGGGCAGGTGAACGCGCTGAAGCGTGGTTGGAGGGAATGAACAGATGTTTTAGGTTAAAAGAATATTCGTCTTTGGCAAAGACAAAAATTGCCGTGTTTCAACTCAGGGAAAGTGCCTTGATTTGGTGGGGAAATATGGAAAAACAATTGCACCTTACATCAGATAGTGCCCCTTGGGAACTATTTGAGGAAAGGTTTCGCGCAAAGTATTTACCTCTGTACTTTCAGCAACAGCAGGCAAGAGCCTTTGATACGTTAATTCAAGGAAGTAAAATGGTGGAAGAGTACGAGATAAGGTTTATGGAACTGGTAAAATACATTCATTACTTGGACTCAGATGAACGTCAGGCTGAAAGATTCATTTTTGGGTTAAACCCTCGCATCCGAGCCTTGGTAAGCATGTGGAAGCCATCATCCGTAGCCGAGGCAGTTGAATGTGGCCGTTATGCAGAAGAGCACCTAGGGATCAAAAGGGATATGGGGCCAACTGGGCCTGTCCAATCAGGATTTCCAGGAAAGACTCCCCGGAACTTCTTCAGGGGGGGTAGCTCGAGGCTGCCGTACGGTAACATGTTTGCCCCGAGAAATATAGGGGCAGGAGCCCCCATGGCAGTAAACACTATAGCCGCAGGATCATCAAACACCAGTCCCTGGGCATCTCAAAGGACTGCTAGTGGTGGGAGAAATTCAAGAGGAACCAACGCGAGAGGACGAAGCTCATTCTCTAGAAATTCACGCCCTGACTCAAGAGGACCAGCACCACTTAATTGTTGGGGATGTGGGGGACCGCACTTTCAACGGGACTGCCCCGGAGCTTCGTCAAATATATTGCATAGGGCTGGGAAGGAACCAAATTCAGACAGCCGGGGTAACCATAGAATTCATGCAGTGGTCGACCGTGACCAAGCAGCACATCAATCCACGGTAGTGGAATCTTCAGGTACTATCAATGGTATAAAACTCAAAATCTTAT
>APFE030696995.1:1455-17190 GCA_000404065.3 Pinus taeda | reverse complement strand
CATTTGTATCATCCAAGAATTGTTCATTTATGTAATGTAAAGGAGGTTGCCCCCTCAAAGAGGCTGAATTCTAAGGCGTTGATCTATCTTTTCTATCTTTTCTTGAGCTGGTTTGATAACACTATGTCAACATACACAAGTCTGGATTGCACCACATTGCATGCAAGTATCCTGTGTTTCCATGTTCGGACATCATCCATTGGATTGTCTCGCATACTAATCCAGAGACAATGGTGTTGAGCGGCGTCAATGGAACATAACTTGCTACCTTCAGGGAAAAGTAAATTCAGGAAACGTATCACTTACCACAATCGATGATCATAATTGATACACCCTTCACCAGACTCAGCAACAGTGCAAGCTCAAGAGACATCTTGAAGAGTTGGGTGAAAGAGCCATCTATGTTTAGGACAACACCCAACCAAGTGTACAAGACAAGGATATTGTAGAAGGCATATAAGCTCTTGGTCATCTTCGCATGTCGCTTATACGACCAGGAGAGGACAGATAGCTTCCCACAGAGTTGGGTGATTGTGTTGGATCAGCTGGCGAACAAAGGAAGACCTTTCAACTAGTCCAACATGTTGGCTCTCTGGTTGAAGGAACAAGTAACAAAAGCCCGAAATCCACCCAAGGGTCAGCAAGTGAAGCTATTCATATCCACTTACATACTTGATGCGATCTGTGCCCGCCAACAGTTCCCAGACATAGGTTGGGCATGGACACCTTCAGAAACCTCTATTCACACATATTGCAGGATTTTCTCGAAATGCAACTTCTGTGGAGTTATCATACAACTATCTGACCACTTCGTCACCTCGGTATACAGGATGATCTTTGAGTAGTATCCACCTTGCATGTCACAAGCAACGATGGAGGCACTGATTTACATAGTAGATAGGTATGCCTCACCCCTTGGCACCTTCATTCAAATGTATAGTGTAGATAAGGCTTCACATGTTTTACCAAAGTTTTCCATGGATAAGCTGGTCATGAAAGAAGTTGTGTACCACATCTCGACAGGGTTGTGAGCGAGACTGCATAGGAAGAAGAAGGAACCTTGGACCACTCTTCCTTTGCGGATCGAGTTGTATGAGATCCAAAATCTCAAGCATGCTGAGGTCGAGATGGAGGAATTCAAGAGGTTCACCTTCGACACTAGAAGTTTCAATCTGTACGACCCACATTGCTTGGTGAAGGACCACTATGCGACAGTGCATCATCCATGGATCCACAAAGCGTGTCATTGGCCTGAGGAAGACCCATGGAGATATTGCTATCACTTCTCCAGGCTCAATGAACCAGTCATCATGGATGTAAAATGGTTAGCAGTGCAGAAGGTAGCAACATCACAAAGAGTAACATCATCAGCAACAACAGAGGGAAATAGACTTGGGATTGACAAAGGCAAGAGGAAGGTTGCAGACAATGCAGAGGTAGAGAAAAGTTGCAAGTTCAAAGAATATCCACTTATGTTGAAAGCATCTTTGGAGATTGATGCGAAGAGGCGACAACGCAACAAGAGGATTGCTCAAAGGCAGAGTGAGAAACAGAAGTTGGAGGAAGTAGAAAGAGAGTTGAAGGAGTTGAAGCAACAACTCACGGAAGAACAATAGCTACGCAGAAGAGAGAAGGAAGCATAGCAAGAATAGGAACAACAGGAGGTGCAACATGCGTATATTGATGAAACTGCACCCATATAGGTTATTGACTCATCCAAGCAGCAGGAACAAAGCAGACATGGTGAGCAGTCACACGAGAAGGAATTTCCTTAGGAGATTGAATAGATGCTAGAGCAGATGGACACGAATATGGTTCATCCAGAGTTAGATCAGGACGCTAACCTCATGCCTTAGAACCAAGAGGTCACCCCACCAGCTTCACCAAATCCAAAAGCAGGGCAAGTCCCAAGTGATCAAGGAGACACTGAAATCCTTGAGGACAATCTGGAAGCAGATGTGCATAGCATATCATTTGACGAGTCACAACACAGAGTTGTGGAGTCATGTAGAGTGCCCACTCTGGATGTCCATGTATATCTTGTGCAGTTTGAAGAGTGAGTGATCGTGTCCGATGTGCAAAATCATCTAGCTACACTCACCGATGCTACCTAAGCATATGCTGAAGCCACCAGCTCGAGTGTTATATTCTTGATAGTTGAGGACGAGCACATGAATAAGGTGTTACAAGCGGCCAAGTAGGGAGGAGAGCAAGCCACAAAATCCACCAGATCATAATTGAGGAGAGCGATACTAAATGAAGTATCGTCTCTCGAGACAATCATGTGAAAGCTATACTTCAGATTCGTCACCATGCATAAGACAATTGTCCATCTTAACAGTTAGCAGCAGCGCTGTGCTAGGAGAGCATGCATCTTGTCAGACTTACACACTGTTGTCGATCACATGAAGATATGGACAATAAGGTACAAGGGAGATCCATTGCAATTTCCAAAGATGATGAAGCCAACGACAGTGGAGTTGAAGACACGCATTTGGAGTAAGATCTAGAACTATGAGGAACTCTCGTAGCTCATCACCAGTTTATAGGCTTCACATGCACGGGTGTTCTAGACCATGGATGTCATTGTGCGCATGCATGTGATCCCATCCATTGGCACACTAACCGAGGCTAAGACAAAGAACCAAGTTCGAATGGAGCTAGACATGTACTTCAATCAGTTGATGTGCATAGCCACCGGTGCAGACTTGCAAATGAGCACAAACACTATGCATCGGTATGTTGTTGGTCTGGGTGCACTCAAGACTATGATGTGCATGCTATCTGATGATTTGGACAGAGGTGCCAAATTAGTGTACCCAGATGCAACAGAGGCAAGAGGTCGCTTTCAGAAGGATGTCACCATAGAGCATGCAGGCACCATAACAGACTACCAAGCTCGGAATCAGTTTGCCACTGTCAATCATTGATAGGATGTCGAAGAGTTAGTCTTCCCACAACTATCTGAGTCTTAGTGATGTCTTGCATGGCTTACTCAAGCCCATTTTATGTCACATGGGTACATGTGCAGATTATAATGTAACATGTTGTAAAAGTGAAAGACCAAGTGTCAATAGTAGAATGTAACAGTCATGTGTAAGTTGAAGAGTCATGAGGGTAGGTCAAGAGTCACAAAGGGGAACATCAAGGGTCACCCCACCCTTTGCTATTTATAGAACCTCATAACTCATTGTACATGATTTTGGGAGGCAAGCTTCCTATAGGATAACTTAGAGAAAACTTGGAGTGTATTGTAATGAGCCTTGGCTTCTCCATAATGCAAAGTTAGTACATCTCTTTGGAGGAGCAGGCGAAAGTGACTGTAATGTTCCGCTATCAGGGCTAGTGGAAGTCATGGTTGTATGTATGATTGGATATTTCACTCTTTTAATATAACAGAGACAACACGTTTCATGCATATGTTGTTATTGTAGTTCGGTTATCCTGGTTACTCTAATGATGTATGTAGTTATTATTTACGCATGTATGTAAGGACTATTCCGTATGTGTTTTTATGAATCTTATCGAAGCATGTTGGTTATATAACCCATCACTTTATATCATCGACTATCCTTCTTTCCATCTCGTGATTTCTTTTTGCTCATGTGTTCCCTTTCAAGCTGCGTGCTATCACAGGTTTCTAAGTGGCACACTCTTCCCCCCTTTCGTGTGTTGGAGCCTTTCATGCACCTTCCTCGAATTGCTGTAAGGTCACACCTTTGCTACCTACAAGGACATCTTAATTACTTCTTTGTGCAACCGCAGTCAAGGCGCTATCGTACTACTCACTGCTAGGACGCCTACTCCAAACGGTCTGAGGTGTAGTTGGGACTTCTTACTAGGGAAATCCCCTAACATGTTGGCGGGTCCAACATCGTCAACACATCATTATTTAAGTCCAATACTTTAATTGATAGATCAACTTAATTGTAACTTTCAAATTATTTTATAAATACTATATTATATTATAAGATGGAAAATTTAATATTTTTATAGCTAACTAATTGGCACCCATTAAATACAAAATATAATTCTTTAAACAATAAGTCAGACAACCTTTGAAAATTAAATTTATAATTATGAGAAAATTAATATAATATTATATATATAATATTAAATAATTATTAATATATATATATTATATTATATATAGTATTATAATATAATATACTATATATATTAACACCCTTACATATAAAAATAAGCATATACAGTTCAATTAGAATGCCAATCAAATTGTAATAATATAAGTATAAATATATATATATAGTTATATTCCAAAAATACTAAATTTTAAATGTGAAAATTAGCCAATGTAAATTTGCAAAATTTTAGGTCAACCCCAAAGTAATTTGGGTTTGACCAAAAACTCAATACAATATCCTATGTTTGTAGCAAGAATAATAATAACTTTATAAAAAACAATTGCACACTTTTGTGATTAGCTTGATTTTTCAATTAAAACGAAGGGATTTGTGAACACGTATTTCACTGGTGTTAAAGAGTGAAAGAGAAGGAATTTTCAATTTTTGTGTATCAGTTATCACATTTCCATGGATTTTCTTATTCAGGTGAAGGATTTTTGAAGTGCCAAGGTGCATATGTTCACATTACTGCTCGGTCTCTTAGGCAATCCACTTGGGCATGACAATGGCTTGGGTTTCTTTTAGGTCTGCTATGCGTGGTGCTATCATGGTCAAGGGCTTGTCACTAGCTGTGCCAACCAAGGTTCAAGTCATCGACAAAGGGATTTTTGGTTGGTCTAGAGTCGGATCTCCTCTCATTTGCATTTTTGCTAACAACGTGCTTCTCTCAGGCATCAAGTATCAAGTGGTCTTATGCATAATTGGCCAAATCAGTCTCAACTCTAGATTCACAGTGCCTTGTTTTCCATAACTTTCATGAATGGATTTGTAGAATGACCAGAGTGTTATTCTATTTACTCATTTTTTCTCAAAAATGCCAAACCGACAAGCTTACAGTGAGTCTCATAGTTTTCATAGTCTCTCTAGTTTTTTGGTTCTTTCAAATGCAATGCTTAAACGAAAACAATGTAATACAAAGATTTTGAATTTATTCTACTAGTTCAGTTTCCCCTCACAGACCAATAGCACAAATAATCTTCCTTTGCACTGTTTTTCTAATGAAAATGTGACGCTTAAAAAAAAAAAAACCTACAATTTTACCAAGTTATAAATATTATACTTATATATAATTAACTTCTAATAAACTAATTTACATATAAAATTATAATATTTTAATTATATTATTTAATAAATTTTACTATATTAAATTAAATCGTTATAATTCCAATTTTTGATTCAATAAAATCTACTATTTATATAAAAATGTAATAAAAATTATTTCAATTAAACAAATCAAATTTAAATTGAACATTAAATATTTAATTTTTTATTTTAATTGCAATTTATTTTATAAATTGTTTTATAATTTTAATAACTTTATAAAATATAAATTATTGTAATTTTAGCCACACGGGGTAGGCGAGTTGGTAATCACAATGCGGTGAAGTTCGTTAGAAATGCGGGCTCCGTACTGAAGGTCACGAGTTCAAATACCCCGGACTAATCCCATAAGCTGTGGAGAGGGGCGGGCGCAGTTTGCCAAGGGTTATAGTGGTAGTGGTCAAAATCAACCCCATGTAACGCGAGTTGCGAGGCTGCTCTAGTTGTCGATTCCTCTGTTAAAAAAAAATAAAAAATTATTGTAATTTTATTGGGATGAAAGAATATGAAGAATTGGATTGGAGCAATCTTATCAACCCACTCATTCTAGACATTATTGATATTTCCAGTCTCACTTAACTTATGATTTTTCTCCTTCAATTAGAGAATTTACCAATTAACTATAACATAATTTTTTGTATAATAAAGTCTTTGGCCAATAAACTTTTTTTGTATGTATATATGTGAGATGAAAAAAGGTTAAACTTTGTAAGTATAATTTCTAACTTAGAAAACCATAGAAAATAATTTTTAATATAATTTCATAAAAATAAATTTATTTAACCAGAAACAAAGTTATTATTAAAAAAATGATTTATTCCTTTAAAAATATATTTAATTCCATCTTATAATATTAACTATTAATTCCTAATTTTTTAAATTTCTCTTAAAATAGCGATATATAAACCAATATAAAACATGTTATTTAAAAAAGTAATTTACTAATAAAAGAACAATATTCATACCGTAAATAAACCAACTTAACATAAACATAAAAAATTATGATGTTAAAGAGAGATAAATTTGAAATGTTATAGTATAAACCAACTTAACATAAACATAAAAAAATTATGATGTTAAAGAGAGATAAATTTGAAATGTTATAGTATATCTATGTTTGTAGTTAACTCACTTTCTAGCATGAAAATATTAATGATAACTAAATCAAATTCATA
This sequence comes from Pinus taeda, assembly GCA_000404065.3. Lineage (NCBI taxonomy): Eukaryota > Viridiplantae > Streptophyta > Pinopsida > Pinales > Pinaceae > Pinus > Pinus taeda. The sequence goes on along the minus strand of APFE030696995.1, from coordinate 10,769 downwards.
TCAAAACATCAAGTATTTAATTGAGTAAATTAATATTTGAAATTTAGCATAAACATAAAAAATTATGATGCTAGATAGATAAATTTGAAATGTTATAGTATATCTATGCTTGTAGTTAACCGACTTACTAGCATGAAAATATTAATCATAACTAAATCAAATTCATATCGAAACATCAAGTCTTTAATTAAGTAAATTAATATTTGAAATGACTCTTTAAATGATAAATATCAATTATATGAAATAATGATTATGCATAGCTTGTTTAAAATACCATAATCCAGTGATCTGAAAATGGAATGTACTTGAAAAAGGGTGAAAGGTATCCATTTTCATTTATGTAAATGAGTGCAGAAATACTCCAAGTTTAAATCTGTAAATGTGAGAACTTCTTATTTCTAATACAGAGATAGACTGTAGAGGCATTTACTGGATATGTTACCTCTAAAGAGAGGATGAGATCTAGAGGCTACCTGGCCCTCTACAAGCTAATCCTAAAGAAATAATAGAAGTAAACACTCAGATGTCATTAAAATACTCATGCTTGAATCTTGATGTCTTGCGGAAGAAAACAAATCAGTTTGAGTAGCTGTTTAGGTGTTTATGTGTGAAGGCAAGTTATTTAAATTTGTTGTTTAACACAATATATCATATCTGTTTAGCATGATATTTTTAGCAAATAATGACACAAAGATGATGAAGCAGTTCACCCCTCCTGGGCTACATCTACTGGACCAAGCCTCCCAAAATGGGTTTTTCCTCTTGTATTAAGAAAGTTGCAAAGGCTAATACGAGTAAATAAGTGCCTCTAAAGGCAAATCTGACTGTAAAAATAGAACCAGAAGATAGGAAACAACTAAGAATGCTCTTCCCCAAGCACTAAACAGTAAAATTGTACCATACACAGTACCTTCTTCAAATGGCCCTTGTGGCCCTTTAAACTTCTATGAAGAAATTCGAGGTGAAGATGACCTCATATGGTTTTGAAACTTCTGCCAATGGACTTACAAGGTCGAAAACAACATAAGTAGGCTTTTGAATCACCAAAAACAGATGAATATAACCCCCAAACAGCTCAAGTACTGAAATGGCCCTAGTGGCCAAGAAAGCTTCCTTGAAGAAATTTGAGGTGAAGAATGCCTCAACAGGAAAAAAGAGCTATAGAAATGACTCCAAACACTGAATACATTCAGAAATGACCTTCGTTTCACATTCAATGGCTACACACATCCCGATGCAACTCCAACACTGACCAGGTCCTGGTGGCTCCTAGAACTTCCCTGAAGCAAAAACACCTGCGAACGACCTTTGTTGGCTGTGAAACTTGTGCCAATGGCTTTATAATGTTGAAGAGACCCAAAATCAAAAAACAATTCGTCTCAAAAGGCCTTTCCTAGCCAACGTTATGGCCCATTTACTCAGACTGCCAGTTTCCCTTGATTAAACTCTAGCTAAGTCTGGCTAACTGCTAGATAAGTCCACCAAAGATGGCGGGTCCACCAAAAATGGCGCCTCTGCCAATTTTTCCGCCAGTCAACTACAGTTACATTAAATGCAAGGCTATGTGGTCACATGTGACCGTTAGATGCGCGGTTTGCCTTGGATTCTGTGTTGGGTGGTTGGCGGCCTATGAAGAAATTTCAAATATTGTTTTGTTCGCATCCATAACATGTCTATCCCATGTGGTCTAATGGTAAAATATCTATGCTGTTATGAGGTAGGCCGGGGGTTCAATCTGCAGGTCCGCCCCAAAACTTTTAACATATGCACTGCCCAAACTGTTGATGTCACCTGCGCCACGTGGCAGCCTCCGGGCTTGCCACATGGTAACATTTTATTCGCTCTTGAAATGGAATATTCTCAGAATATTCCCAAGAATATTTTAAGGAATATTTCCTAGAATATTCTAAGGAATATTATGTGGAATATTCTATTTCATTTTTTTTTTTTTTTTAATTCAAAAAATGGAGGATATTGGGCGATTTTGAAATTGAGATAACTTTTGCATACAAGGTCCGTTTTTCAAACCATTCACGGCGTTAAAATCAAGAGGACGAGCTATATCCGATCGTTCAGGTTCGAACCAATTCTGAGCACTTTCATTTTTGAGCATTTTTCAACACGTGGTCTTGAACTCCTGATCACACCTCCCAAATGAGAGGCTTTTGGTCCCCAAAAGCTTACTGAAATCTCTAAACTGAATTGTACAGCAAATGAGAGAACAAAAACATCCTCTTCCGTTCAACCAAATGAGCAGAAATATATCAAAATGTCATGCCTTGCTAAGTGTCGTCATGGCGATTTTTTTTTTTTTTTTTTGTATAAGCCAAGTACTTTTTGAATCCCGACCAAGCTTTCTCACTAGACAAATATGAAATTTTCAGAAACCAGCAATGACACTTGCTGATGTATGAGCTGAATTCTCCCACGGAATATGTAGGCTTGCCAATGTCGCTATGCCCATTAATGGCGACCTCTTTCTCCAGAAGGAAAACTGAAGGTGACTTAGGCCAATACCCACAACAAACTTCCAAAAATGAAGTAGCTATAGAAGAATGCTTGTACCGGCTGTAGCATGCTGAAAGTAATGCAAATGCTCATCCAAAAATCTTGGGATACGTGTTGCAAAAACTTCTCAAAAAAAGTACAATGTTTATGTTCACGAACAATAAAAGTAAGCAAACCATAATGAACCAAGTAGAGACCCATGCTGAAATTTGAGCCCTCTTTTCTTGCTTGCTTTTCCTAGCTCATGGAATTATACACTGCATTGCACCAATTCCATTCCCTGCACCAAATGACACCAAAGGTACCTTGTGCAACAAGACAATCATGAACGACAAGTTGACCTGAAATGTGCTGAACAATGGACTCAACCATAAGGTAGCAAGTGTGTACACAAGAGACACAGGTCAACAAATCATGTGCAACAAAATCAACACAAGTTGACAAAACATATGCAACACAATCGACACAAGTCGATAAGTAATGTGTGACACAATCGACAATGTAAAAAGTGTGCTCACAAGCGACACTAGTCAACAAAACAAGATACATTTACAAACACATATGCATGTATCATGTACAATGAACTATATATAGTTCGACAAATACACCTAAAAACTCTATGTACAGGTGCAACTTCAACTCTTTTTTTTTTCAAAGACCAACATGTACATCAACCCAAAAACAACATGTGGGTGACAAAGAGCTGAAATGAAAGACATTTTTGCAATAACAGTGAGTACCATACTCATCTTTTACCTCCATGGCAAAATTTTGCAACAACATAAAAAGTCCTGCAAACAGAAACTGCCTTCACATGCAATCTTGCATCACCCTTTCAACTGAAATGCATGATCGCTAAGCATATACAAAATGAGTACGAAAATCAAACTCCATGGCAATTTTTGCTACTATAATTTTTCCTCATGTGAAACTTCCCTTTCCACATCAATAATGGAATCTGTTGTTCCACCTTTGCCAATATTCTCGTCCTCTTATTGCATGTGTGTGGGATGTAAAATCCAACAATGAGAGACAACATGTCCCTTCTTTTGGCAAAAAGTGCAAATCTTATGCACCTTCTTTGAAGGTAGTCTTTGCTTCATCTGTTTCTTGTGTGCTTTCTTCCTCATCCAGCATCTCAAAACATGATGGTTAAATTGACCACAATATGTACAAGAAATATTTCTTCCATTAAAGCATGTAAAATTATCATGCCTTGTAGAAACACAATCAAATTGATCATGAGAAGATTTATACCTCTTGTGTTACTTTGCATGTTCATCCTTTTTTCCTTCATGAGGAGATGAACTAGTAGAGGCTTCAGTTTTCAATTGCAGACTAACTTCATAGTTCTTGTCTTGAAAACTGCATAACATTGCATGCTTACCATAAGTTGCATGTCTACCATCTTCTTGCTGCAATAAAGGCTTCAAACAATGGCAATAATCTTTGAAACAAATTTGACATATTTTCCTCATGGAACTTGGAACAAAAGTTCTCTTTGAATTAGCCTCACATGCCTCCAGCGCTTTTGAGTCTTCGCCATTAGATTGCACATAACCAAGTCCAAGATTCTTGGGTCGTTCCTCAACAGAAAGGGGTTCAATCATGCCTTGTGCGTGCTTTCCTAATCCTTTGCCTTCATAACCCATCTTAATCATTAACTTGGATCCTACTCCCCTTGTATGCTTTTCGAAAGATCCAACACATCTTTCTAAAGCGGAAACTGAAGAAAAATCAGAATGGATTACCTCTTTCTCATGCATGTTCTTGGTCAAAGCATCTTGGGCTTGATGAAACTGCAACTACATATCATGCAATCTTTGAAGAATTTCTTCCTTCTCTTGCTTCATGGCCAACAATTGTGCATGAAGCTGAACACTTTCCCTTTGATCCTCAAGGAGAATCTGCACCATGTCCTTCACCTTAATGAACTCTTCTTTCATGTCATCAATGAAGAGTTTTGTGAAGGAGGAAACTTCACTTGCAGAAGAAATTGACATCATGTAAATGGTCAAATAACAAAAGGAACTTCAAATAGAGTTCTCAAAGCTTTCAACAATGACAAGATGTTGACCAAATGCCTTCAACTCTTGGAGAGGGTTAACACAAACTATCCCAAAATGAGCTCAAACAAACTCATGCACACAATAAAATAGTCAAGGTTGATTGCACAAATGCTCAAAATATAAACTAAACCAGAGATTGACTAAAGTAGCATTTATCTACTATGCAATTGTATAACAAAAGTGGCTCGAAGGCTTCCTGGCTTGCTTTAGACTCTGTCTATAGTTTATATAACTTGTCCTAGAGCATATAAACTGCAAAAACCTTCTCTGATACCATCCTGATATGAAAATGGAATGTACTTGAAAAAAGGTGAAAGGTATCCATTTTCATTTATGTAAATGAGTGCAGAAATACTCCAAGTTTAAATCTGTAAATGTGAGAACTTATTTCTAATACAGAGATAGACTGTAGGGGCATTTACTGGATATGTCACCTCTAAAGAGAGGATGAGATCTAGAGGCTACCTGGCCCTCTACAAGCTCTTCCTAAAGAAATAATAGAAGTAAACACTCAGATGTCATTAAAATACTCATGCTTGAATCTTGATGTCTTGCGGAAGAAAAAAAATAAGTTTGAGTAGCGGTTTAGGTGTTTATGTGTGAAGGCAAGTTATTTAAATTTGTTGTTTAACACAATATATCAGATCTATTTAGCATGATATTTTTAGCAAATAATGACACAAAGATGATGAAGCAGTTCACCCCTCTTGGGCTACATCTGCTGGACCAAGCCTCCCAAAATGGGCTTCTCCTCTTGTATTAAGAAAGTTGCAAAGGCTAATACAAGTAAATAAGTGCCTATAAAGGCCAATATGACTGTAAAAACAGAATCAGAAGATAGGAAACAGCTAAGAATGCTCTTCCCCAAGCACTAAAAAGTTAAATTGTACCATACACAGTACCTTCTTCAAATGACCCTCGTGGCCCTTTAAACTTCTATGAAGAAATTAGAGGTGAAGCTGACCTCAAATGGTTTTGAAACCTCTACCAATGGACTTAGAAGGTCGAAAACAACAGAAGTAGGCTTTTGAATCACCGAAAACGGATGAATATAGCCCCCAAATAGCTCAAGCACTAAAATGGCCCTAGTGGCCCAAAAAGCTTCCCTGAATAAATTCGAGGTGAAGAATGCCTCAACAGGTAAAAAGAGCTGTAGAAATGGACCCAGAACACTGAATACATTAAAAAATGACCTTCGTTTCACATTCAATGGCTGCACACATCCCAATGCAGCTCCAACACTGAATAGGCCCTAGTGGCTCCTGGAACTTCCCCAAAGCAAAAACACCTATAAATGACCTTTGTTGGCTATGAAACCTGTGCCAATGACTTTAGAATGTCGAAGAGACCCAAAAAAAAAAAAAAAAAAAAAAATTGTCTCAAAAGGCCTTTCCTACCCAAAGTTATGGCCCATTTACTTAGACTGCCAGTTTCCCTGGTTAAACTCTAGCTAAGTCTGGCTAACTGCCAGATAAGTCTACCAAAGATGGCGGGTCCGCCAAAAATGGTGCCTCCACCAATTTTTCCACTAGTCAACTGCAGTTACATTAAATGCAAGGTTATGTGGTCACATGTGACCGTTAGAGGCGCGGTTTGCCTTGGATTCCATGCTGGGTGGTTGGCGGCCTATGAAGAAATTTCAAATATTGTTTTGTTTGCATCCATAACATGTCCACCCCATGTGGTTTAATGTTAAAATCTCTACGCTGTTATGAGGTAGGTCAGGGGTTCAATCCGCGGGTCTGCCCCAAAACTTTTAACATATGCACTACCCACACTGCTGATGTCACTTGCGCCACGTGGCGGCCTCTGGGCTTGCCACGTGGCAGCATTCTATTCGCTACTTGAAATGGAATATTCCAAAATATTTCTGGGAATATCTGAAGGAATATTTTCTAGAATATTCCAAGGAATATTCTATTTTAATTTTTTTTTAATTCAAAAAATGGAGGATATTGGGCGATTTTGAACTTGAGATAACTTCTGCATACGAAGTTTGTTTTTCGAACCGTTCATGGTGCCGGAATTAGGAGGGCGAGCTCTATCCATTCATTCAGGTTCGAACTAGTTCTAAGCACTTTCATTTTTGAGCATTTTTCGACACTTGGTCTTGAGCTCCTAATCATCCGGTGAATCGTGGCTGCGGGGGAAAGAACAGAACGAGAGTTTGGACCAACAGGGGATTGTTGGTAACCATGGAAGGGTGGGGAGGGGGGAGTTCTACTCCATCCTATAGCTATGTAGTGGCGAACAAAAACAAAGAAGCAGGTTCGAATCACTTCAAAAAGCCAATGAAGGTAGGAACGGAGAGGATCAGCACAAAAAAGCCGGAAAACAATAGATCTCATGAGCAGGAAAAGAATCATGAGGGAGTTAGAGGAGAGAAGAGAATAGAAGACAGCAGTCAAAAAGCTGAGAACATGAGTGTGACAGGACTCTGCAAACCTAGGTCAATCATTAAACCCTGGGTTGTTTTAAATAATCCAGCACTACAAAAGCATAGGGATCACATGACGACATACGCAATTATATGTAAATTCATGGGGATATGGCCAACAGAGAAGGCATTGCAGGTGTGGATAAGAAACCAATGGAAAGCTAAGGGGGAAATAACCCTCCACCTTGGGTCCAAGGGTTTCTTCACAGTGGTATTCACAAACCTAGAAGACAAAGACAAAGTGTTCAAAGGAGGACCACACTTCTATGTTGTGGCTAGCCTTTTCATGTGACCATGGGTGATGAATTTTGTCCCGGAACGAGAAACATTCACATCAGTACTGGTACGGATACGACTCTACTCCCTAGCTTTAGATTACTGACTGCCTGAATCCTTAAAGGCCATAGGCAATAAATTAGGTCATTTTTTAAAAATATCAGAGGCGACTCTGAGGAAAAAAATACACCTCCTTTACGCGCATATGTGTAGAAATGGACCTATTAGGAGCACTTCCAGATGAAATCATTCTAGAAGTTTATGATGAAGAATGGGTGTAGGCGATGGACTATGAACATGTCTCATTTAGATGCCGCAAATGTCATAAGCACGGGCACCTCATCAAAGATTGCCCTTTGAACAAACTGGAGGACAATATGAAAACCAACAAAGGCAAAGACCCTGAAGGCTTTACCAAATGGGAGGCAAAGGGGAAGGAGGAAAAAAGTACCAAAGGAAAACTAGCGAGGATAAACACCCGAGTCATAATAGTTTCAAGATTTTAGAAGAAGAAGATGGGAACAATGCGATGAACCAAGAATTAAAGGATAATCCTATAGAGAAGGAAAAAGATTCTAGCATGGAGGATGTACCTGAGAACAACAAACTAAAGGAAGATATGCTAAACATCATGGACCTTGGCAGGGACCATGAGATGACTCCAAGTGAAGTTGGAACAGAGGACCACGAACTACAGGAGATTCTTGAGAGGGAGAATTTAGATCTAGAAAAGTTCTTGGAACAGGGAACCACCAAAGGGGTTGATTCTCTACCACAAGAGGAGTTTGACAGAGTACAATAGCTCTTCCTCTGGAGATCTCAAGCAAAGGGTTCTGGAATCAAAAGAAACCATGACAGCCAGGAAAATAAAGGAGTTAAAACGATGGAGGAAACATCAGGACACTCTTCCAAGAACTCAGGCAACAAAAGAGGAAGAAAAAGACAGAATGAGTTGCTGAAAGAGTGTGAGAAACTCATGTTTAACTCAGGTAAGATGAAAGATCTTACTAGTTACTCATTTACAAATCTTTCATAATAAAGTTCACAACCTGGAACATTAGGGGTCTAAGAAGCAAAAGGAAACAAAGAAATCTTAGTAATAGAATAACAGAAGAAAAACCAGACATGGTGTTTATTCAGGAAACAAATGTTCAATAGATAAATTAGAGAGATACATAGAAAATGGTTCATTAAGCATGAGTATCTAGAAGTGAAAGTAGACAACACGACAGGCGGGGTTCTCACTCTCTGGAACCCCCAAAAACTTGGAATCCTGGATGCTGAGGCATCTAGGAACTACCTTTCAATGGCGATCCAACCTTTGGGTGATAAGGAAATATATATGATCACAAATGTCTATGGTCCTCAAAAACTAGAAGACAAACTAAGGCTTCTCACCTCACTGGAGGAGTTGAGAGGAAGACATCCTGTTATGCCCTAGATTCTGGGAGGGGATTTTAATATGATCAGATCTCTTACAGAAAAGAAGGCGGGACCAGAATACTAGGTAGAGACTCCATTGCCTTCTAGAACTTCCTAATCGACATGAGGCTAGTGGACATGGAGACAATAAATGGTACTTTCACATGGAACAATAAGAGGGGAGGGGATTCTCAATTTTCCTCTAAACTAGATAGATTTATAATCTTGAGGGACCTCTTTCTGATTGGCCCTAACTTGACTGGACCAATCCTTCCTTTTGGAGGCTCAGATCACTGGCCTATCCAACTTGAAGTTTCTTTTATAGGTACTTCGAGGAACAAACCTTTCAGGTTTGAAAATGTCTATGTTAGGCCTCTATATTACTAGTGTAACCCTTATTGTTATTAGTACAACCCTCTTATTATATTGATGTACCCACATAGTGCCCATATTGTTACTATTGTACCCCATATAAGCCCACTAATGTTACTATTGTGGCTTCATATTATTATTGTTAGGTCGGCTGGTTATATTGTTGACTCCTTGACTCTATATATAACAGGAGGTTTTGTCATTTGAATCACAAAGAATTGTTTCATTTA
>APFE030696994.1:37386-70489 GCA_000404065.3 Pinus taeda | reverse complement strand
TTTTACACAGAGAAGTCTTTTTAAAAATAATTACACAGGACAGAGTATTTCACCACCATAAAATTTCCATTCATTAAACAAAATACTGAGACATATTCATCCTTTTTCACTCAGAGGGATTCACCAAAACATTTACACAAAAGTTACTTTGCCTCCTATGAAATTTTACACCACTGTGTGTAAATATTTCATTTACATTCACTGTTGTGTGAAAAACAAACTTACAGAGAGTTACAGATTTACCTTTTCACCTGTGTGAAACAACTCATGGATTTGAAAGCAAAACAACCCACTGGTTTTCATTTACTTCTCCTCTTGCACTGCTGTGCATCCTCTGCTTTTCTTACATTACAAAAAAACTTTACTCTGCTGCATAAAAACTTTCACATTACAGTCCCAAAAATATTCATGCACTTCTGTGCATTCCTCCCCTGCAATACAAAATTAACTCACTGTGTTTTACATTCGCTGCTGCGAATTTTCATTTCATTCTCACCGTGTGCCCATATGCAAAAATCACCATTACACATTTTTTTTGATCCTCGCGGGTGTTTTTTTTTTACATAACAAAAATGGTTCAACGCTATATTAAAAAACATATATTAAAAATAAACTTACGACATACTTTGCCCATACTACTTATTAAATTCGCCGTAAAAACATTTAACGCATTACCAAAAACATGACAATGTTTTTAATATAAGGTATGGGATATGGTCCACGGTTCATTAAATGTTTTAATCAAACCCCCGTGTACTTTCCTTGAAATGGACGGCGGACAACCTTGCCTTTAATCCAACGGCAGAGATTGCGTATCGGAACACCCTTTCTGACAGAACTTTAAACCATCGTGCAGCTTTGTTAAATCGACGGCGGTAAATGCTGGAGGTAAATCAACGGGTGAAAATGATATCGGAAGAGGTGAGATGGGTGAAGGATACCTTCCGAAAAGTGCCTCTCACTGATGTCAAGCCAGCATCATGGGTGTCAGTTTGTCAGTATCGGACCACCATCGTACGGAAACAACCTTGAGCCAAAAGTGGTGCGATATGATCCTGCTGGTTTTGATTTACCGTGTGGTTTTATGCGCCGTTGACTGCTGACCCGTCAGCGGGCAGTGAAATTATAAATTTAACAGAGATGAGCATATAATTCCATCGGGAGAAGATTTGGTGATAGGCACACAATCAGTGTTGGGAATGAACGACAATGAAGCGTAGGTAGTGTTAAGGAAATCGATTTAACCATTTAAATCCATCGAATAATAGAGTGTAGGTCCATCGCCTCCCCTTCCCGTCAAGAGGATCCCAAACTTTCGTTGGCTTGTCAATCTTCCATAAATTAATCACTTCAAAAGATATGTTTGAAAGCCAAAACCTACAGAAGACGCCGTGGAAAGCATTATTGGAATTTTGGGTTACAATATATCCTGTGATACCCACGAGACGGTAGATATTCGCATATTTTTATCCCGAAGACGATGGTTATTGATAAATCTTTGCGAAAAAATATGGCTAAGTCTGTGAGGACAACGACCAAGAATGGACAGCTTTGTGAACTTCGGGGCCAGTCTATGCTTTGCTCACACAATAACCAACAGACAGTCTAATTGTAATTAATGCGGGGAAATTGTATTGGGGTACTTGGATTGACTCAGTTTTTTCCGTGAGTGGGCGAGGATTATCTCTTTTTGGCTTGATTTTTTTTGTATGGTTAAAATCAACTCGTTTTAAAATTAGTCTAAATTCTTAAAAAAACATAAAATATCAGGTAGAAAGTTCCCTTACATCAGGTAAACTCAGGCTTCACAACCAAATTTGAAGCCAAACTTACCAAGTAAACACATAAACAGACTATTAAAATCCAGAGGGCTTACGCTTCATTTATTCCCCCAAATCTTGATATCACTTTGAATCAGAATTATCGTTAAAAAGCTCGCTAATACGATGTATACGCGTGTATCTATGTGTAGTGTAGAAATAAGTAACAAAGTCCGGACGGAAAAAGCACGTTCCTCCGAGTCAAATGAAAAAATTGTAGCAAACGACCTGCTGTTTGAACTTTGTCGGTGCGCAAAGACTTTGAACTTTGTATATTCTAGGCCCGCAAAATGTTAAAAAATGACCTGCTATTTGAGCTTTCTAGGCCCGCAAAGACTTTGAACTCTCAAGGTGCGTACCAAGGCTAAAGACATAAGAGCGAAAGACATAAGACCTGTATACGCGTGTAGAATTATGGCTAAAAAGCTGGCTAATACGATGTATACGCGCGTATCTATGTGTAGCGTAGAAATAAATAAGAAAGTCCAGACGTAAGAAGCACGTTCCTCCGAGTCAAATGAAAAAATTGTAGCAAACGACCTGCTGTTTGAACTTTGTCGGTCCGCAAAGACTTTGAACTTTGTACATTCGCCCGAGTCAATGGCAAAATGTTAAAAAATGACCTGCTGTTTGAGCTTTCTAGGCCCGCAAAGACTTTGAACTCTCAACGTGCACAATACTTTGAAACCTCAAAGTGGTAATCTTTCGTTGCAAAGAAAAATGAACAAAGGTGCACACCAGGGCGAAAGACATAAAGACCTGTGTCAGGAAAGAAGCAAACTTCCTATATTCATAAAAGTTATATTATCTTTACATTAGAAGAAGACGTCATAGATATCATCAGTCAATCAATTAAAAGCAACATCCATTACTTAGTAAGTGAGGATATGACAGGAACCTTATAACGGAGAATCTTTAATCTTTTTAAATGCTGAGTCACATATAATCCATGGTTTCTATTGTTGTGGGTCACCAAGGGCAACCAAAATCATGTTAGTGAAGGCTTAACAATTTTGAATCTTTCACCGAGTCAAATTTACTATAACATTTATTATTACTAAATTGTCATACATATTTATTGTACATTTTCCATATTCCATTGTAAGTTTTTCAAAATATATCTAATAAATTACATTTAAACATATAAAAATATACACTATTAGGGTTTATTGTTGTTTAGATTTGTAGATTATTATTTCTTCCATATGCATGCAAAAAACGGAGAACAATAAAATAAAAGATCACAAACCATGTTTGACACAAGATATATCATGGGAAAACCCTTCTGGGAAACCCAGCCAGATGGTGAGGTCACTCTACTCTCTTTCTTTGAATAGAAAATAGTTGTGAGTACAAAGAAGTATGTCATACCACCAAGGTTGGGCTTGCTCTAAACGAACCTTGAATGGATTGTTGTTTACTAGTGGTGAGGTCAAATTTGGCTTTCTCTTGCGTAATAGAAAGGAACCATTTTAAGCCTTGACAACAACTTTCCCTAGCCAAACGTGAGAGTTTCCCCAAACCCCATGAAATGCAAACCCTCTAGGGAATCATAAGACAAGAGTGCAAATTGTAGAGCACGTCATTAGTGATGAGTCTTTCGGAAGAGGCAAAGGAGGATGATGATAACGGGGATGATAAATCACCTAGGGAAACTAAAAAAGGAAATATAGCTAGGACTAGAAGGGGGGGCGGGGGAAGGGGGCACTTTAAGTGTCTTAGGGCAGGTACAATGGTTTAGAGATCCTCTGAGGACATAGAAACATCAACAAAACATAGAGAAATAGAAGAAACAACATTGACATAACATGAATTGAAAGAGAAAAGGAAGGAGTCGACATAATACCTTCATCATCCATAGGGGAGGAACTGGAGGAATGGACTCGGGGCATGATCATCCAGAAACCAAAATAGAAGTATGAACTCTTGCAGTAGAATTGACTGAAAGAGAACATGAGATCATTGTAAATGAAGCCATGGAATATGAAACCAAGATTGAAACATCCCTTACTTTAACACTCGAAGGCCATTGGACTTTCTTATTCGTTGACAAGACATATTCCTACACACTATGAACATGTTGGTGGAATAACTAGCATTGAAATGGGATTCCCTCATAATCCAGCAAGATTGGATCTATCCCAAAACTAAGGTCCATCACACTAGGTAGCGCACCTCTTATATCCAAACTAACCAGAATATGGGTCATTAAAATGTTGCCTAAACTTAAATAAGATGCATCGTGCTCCAAATAGGATCCCAATTGATTACCGAGAAAAAGGAAAAATTGATCATGTTATAGATCGGTAGGGAAACCGGGATTACGAACCCATACCGGCATTGAGTCTATATTCTCATTCCTGTCATTGAAATGGGGAGTCCACAACCTAAAAATGGTTGAGGAGAAGTCAAGCTTCACTACCCTACCATTGACCAGCTTAGCATCTGCTTCATCCTAGAAAATCAAATAGACCCAGCCCTTTGTGAGGACCCAAATGGTGACAAGGTGTTTTATCAAAGGCCACATGGAGGATACCACCCATACATTTATAAAAGGGATGCCGAATTCATGACCACTAATCCTTCCTACCAGAGGTTTTCTACTAAAATATTCTACCTACCGAATAGACATATTGAGACTCGATGTTGAGGCCATCTGAAGATTCTTTGTTTGCTTGAAGAAGTGTCTCTTCTACCTTTTTCCAAGAGACGAACCACCTTCTTTTTTGGAAGGGCCCTCCTCCAACCCAACTAACGTCTCCCAATTAGAGCCCCTAGCCTCCTTACCTAGAAAATGAGACCCATCCTCTAGGGCTTGAGAAACTAGGACTTTTAGAACATTGTTGGAAGAGGGGAGATCTAGAGGGATGAGAGGGTTTTGGGCTCTTGAACAAACCCAAGAAAAAGGAAAACCCTCACAATAAGATTGGTCCTCAGACAATATGGCTAAGGCAGCTGAGAAAAGAGGACCAACACCTAGATCCATAGGATCAAAAAGAATGAAAGAAGATAATGACATGGTTGAAAGCCAACACCAAGGATTAGTTTGAAAACCTTAAAAACATTGAAAACTTTTCAAGCTAGAGGGAAAAGACATAGGCATGAAACCCAAACAGAAGGTAAAACCTTAGCTCCACTGTGTAGGATAAGAACCAAGGAAGAAGGTACCTATGGACGATATGAAAGAACTGGTGACAAAGTCGTCAAAGAATTTTCAACGACGCTGAGAGGAATGTAAACAAATGGGAATCGCTATGCATAAGAAACTTGAGATTCCAAATATGGCTAGGGAAAATCGGGGATTTATATTATATAAATATTGGAAATAAAAACAACATTAAACACAACATATTGGATATATGAAATATATATATATATATAGAGGGAGAGAGAGAGAGAGAGAGAGAACACACACACACACACATATATAAAATATAAAACAAATAATAATTAAGATTAACAAAATGCGTGCTCAAGACAATCACATTATATAATTTTTGTGAGATCCAACTTATTCTAAGATTTGAGCTAGAGGTTTAGATAATATCTCAATAATCTCCAAAAAAACCCCAATGAATTCTAAATTAAGCATTAGTTGTAACAAACTCCCTTAATGCTTACATCATAAATAACAAGGAGTGTCGGCAAGTAAAATTGTAGTGACAGGGTTGTGGTGGTGACAAGGGTGCGGTGATAGTGAAAATAGGGAAGATAATGGTAAAATATGGAACAATCCATGGCAGATTATGGTAATAATGAGTGATAATTATGGTAATTGTTTCACAACATTGGAAAGGACTGTCCAATACACAATCGTACTTATTCAAGTCCTAATGCATATGGATAACTGTGCGAGGTATGGTGGAGATGGTGGAGTGTACACACTTGGCACATGTTTCAATAGTGATATGAAAAGTCATTACTTCATTTTAATTATGGTGTCTTTGTATTCATTATAATCCTCCGCCGCCCCCCCGCCTCCAACTAAGGGGATGACCTTCCGCATTCATATCGAGTCATGTCAAATGAATTACTAATCAAATCCACAAAGTCGATTGGGGATATACTTGGTGACTTACCTTGATGGAGTAACAACAACGGAGGAGTAACAATACCAGTGAGATACCTGCAGGAAAAAGAATGATAGAGTAGTAACAACATTTTTTATATAATATATATATATATATATATATATATTATAATATATACATATATATATATATATATATCATATATATATATTATCTATCTATCTATCTATCTATCTATCTATCTATATATATATATATATATATATATATATATATATATATATATATATTAGATCAGAGGTGCAGAGGAAGAGTTATTTTCACTAATAATTTCAAAACCAGGATTATCAGAGAAATGTTTGATAAAGGAGTCTTTAGAAGCAGGATGGTGGTATAGTTTGAGGCGATGTCCATTTACAAGTAAAGGAGTATGTGCCTCATCAATTTTTATAAGTCTAACAGTCCCGTTATTAAACACTGTGTCAACTTCATATGGTCCCATCCATCCGAAGCAAAGTTTTCCGTTAAAATATTTGAATTGAGAGTCATAGAGCAATGCCCAATCTCCCCTTTGAAACACCTTTTTCTTCATAAATCTATCGTACAACTTAGTTCATTGCTGCTAAATTGTAGGAGTATTCTCGATAGCTACCAAATGAATTTCATCCAACTCATTTAACTGTTCTAGTCGTTGTTTCTGGGCTTCTAAAAGATTCAAACCTACTTCAAGGGTTGTCTTGAGTGTCTTAATTTTGAATTCCATCGGAAAGAAAGGTGATCTCCCATAGACAAGTTCATACGGTGAAAATCTTGTTGTGTTTCGCCATGTTGTTATATACGCCCATTGTGCCTCATGAAGTTTTTCAGCCCAATTTCGGTGTTGGTTTGCTATAGTCTTTGTAAGAATATTTTCCAATACCTTTTTATGCTCTTGACTTAGTCATTTGTCTGAGGGTGATATGGAGACGTTACCCTATGATTGATCCCATATTTCTTCATAACTCATGCTATTATATGTGATGTAAACTATGCCCCTCCATTTGAAACTATCTCTTTAGGATCTCCATACCGAGCAAAAATTTCTTCAAATAAAAAGTCTGAGACAACCTATTCTGTTGCTTTCACAACAGCCTTGGCCCCTACCCAATTTGTCACATAGTCCATGCAAACCAAAATGTGAACTTTTTGATGTGAAGGCGGATTGAATGGCCCAACGAAGTCAATAACCCGTTTTTCTAAGGGCTCAAGAACTAGTTGAAGTTGTAGTGACATCTCATCTTCCTGACCAAGTTGACCCATCTGTTGGAAACTACCGCACCCTTGAACATATGTCATTGCATAAAAAAAATAGAGGGCCAATAGTACCCCATTTGTAACACCTTATGACCTGTCCTCTTATCTACAAAATGTCCCACATAGGGGCCATCATGAGCAGCTTTGAGGACACCATAGATGTCATCCTCACTTCTGCAGCACCAGATTTGTTGGTTGGCTCCCATGTAAAAGAGATATCCTTTTATCCATGAATATCAAACACTATGATGGATAATCCTTCACTGTTCTCTATAAGGTAAATGTAGAAATTGCAAAAATATGTTCATATGGAAAACTATCCTCTATAGGGGTACCTTCATTACTAGTATCGATTCAAGATAGGAAATATGCAACCACATTATCATTCCCTAGCTTATCTATAATGGTAATATCAAGTTCTTGAATTAACAACAACCATCTTGTAATACGACTATGGGTTATTGGTTTATTCGTAAGATACCTGATAGCTGTATGATCAGTGTGCACGAAATTAGTATACCATGTAGTATAATGCTGAAACTTATTAATATCATAAATAACAACCAAGAACTCTTTTTCTGTCACTGTATAGTTCAGTTCAGCAGGAGTCAAGTTCTTGCTGACATAGTAGACCGCATACAGTTTCTTATCCTCTTGTTTCCCCAAGACCGCCCCTACTATTGTTTGAGAAGAATTTGTAGAGATTTGAAATGGGAGCTTCTAGTCATGACCTCGTAATATCGGAGATTTACAAACTAGTTCTTTGATTTATTTAAAGGCTACTTCACATTCATCTACCCACACAAACTCCGCATATTTAGGTAACAATTTAAAAAGTGGGAATGTTGTCTTAGAAAAAATCTTTGTAAACCACTTGTAATAGCCATCATAACCAATAAAGCTATGTGCTTGTGTTAGTGTCTTAGGTGTAGGAAAATTCAATATCACTTCTACCTTAGCGAGACCAACCTAAATTCTTGCAACTGAAAGCAGGTGTCCTAGCGATATTCCTTCCTCCATCATCATATGACATTTTATTGTATTGAGAGAAACATGTGTCTGTATACATCTTTTAAGTACTTTCTCTAAGTTTTCTAGACCTTCTTCAAAAGAATCCCCATATGGGGTGAAGTCATGCATGTAAATTTCAACGCTATCATTGATTAGATTAGAAAAAATTCCTACTATTCCCCTTTGAAAGGTGACGGGTGCATTACGGAGACCAAATGGGAGGAATCGATAGGTAAAGGTCCCCCAAGGACATGTGAATGTGGTTTTGTCCTAATCCTCAGGAGCTATTTGTATTTGGTTGTATCCATTGAATACATCTAGAAAGGAGAAAATCATATTTCCAACTAATGTATCAAGGACCTGGTTAATAAAGGGTAGGGGAAAATGATCTTTTAAAGTTGCTTTATTTAATTCCCTGTAATCCACACAAATTCGCCACTTACCATTATTCTTGGGAACAATGATCAGCAGGGAAACCCGTTGACTGTCCAATATCGGATAAATGAAACGCACATCTAATAGCTTCTACGATTCATCTTTGACAAAAAAAAATTAAGGCATGATTCATTCTTCTCTATGGATGCCTAACATTTCGACATTATTATTTAATGTATATGTGATGATTTCATAAATCAATAGGGATTCCTTTCATATCTGTATACTCCCAAGCAAAGGCTCCTTTATGTTCCCAAAGGACCTTCAATAACCATTTAGTTTGGCAAGGAGAAAGGCCAAGATTAATATTCAATGTTTTCCCTTGTTCGATTTCTATAGAAATGTTATCAAGGGGTACAATTATAGGAATATTTCCAACTTCTGTTTCTGGTTCCATATTTTCTTGAACATCGCAAGTCATGAAAAATTTGAATAGCTGGAGGGTTGGGTCAGACACGGAGTTGGGACTACTGAGAAATGTGTTAATGGCTTCATCCTTCATTTCATCCTTGAAACAAAGAGCCTCACTGATGGTAAGGATCGGTCTAAATTCTTCATTCTCGAATTCAGGCTCTTTCATAGGTAGAGATTTTTGCATCAAGGTAAATCCTGGTCTATCTCACGAACTTGGTTCAACGGGGGTGTAGAGGATAAAATTATTTATAACTTCTACATTGGATAATACCATATTTCCATACTGACACCCAATGTAAAAATTTGTGGTCGCAAACCAAGGTCTTCCTAAAATCAAAGGGTGTCTACCAGTTGGGGATTGGGTATGTAAAACCAAAAGATCACCATGGTATTGCCATGAGTCTACTAAAATGGTTATATCTTCCAGCTTCCCTATCGGTCTTATAGAAGACCGATCTGCCAATTGTAGGATGGTGGGAGTTGTTTTAAGGTTCCACAAACCCGACGTAATCATAGACGCAGAGGTTATAATGTTAATTTCTGCCCCCAAATCTACTAGTATATTTGGGATATCAACCCCATTAATTTGTACTATCATAATCGGGTTCCCTCGATCCCAATATTTAATAGGTATAGGATTCCCCAACATTATGTCTTATAATTTTACCATAACGTGAATAGTGAGTGGATCCTTTAGTTTTCTGTCAGGTTTCTTAGAGCAATATTATTTAATTGTTTTGGCATAAATAGGTACATCCTTCATAGCCTGAAGTAATGAGATTTTGACAAATAAATTCTTTAGCTCCCCTAAAAAATTGAATTCATGATGAGGACTTGGTTTTCTCAATGATAATTTCTCAGGATAAGGTGGACCGATCTAACATCCTCTAGTAACAATCATTTGTGAAAGGGTTTCTTGTTTCATAGGAATTTGTATTGACTCATCCCTTGTTGTTCTAGTAGAATCTCTAGGTTCTGGTTCTCAGACTTCATTATCCATATGTTCAACAATTATTGGTGAAGTCTGATTCGTCACCACCCAACCGGACCATAGATTCGATTCGTTACATTCCACAATGGCAATACTATATGCAGGGAGGTTGAGTGTCTCAACTTGTTGAGCCCCCTGATTGTTTGGATTCGGATTAGATTGAACAAGAAGTTGCAGACGAAGAGGAGGATAGCTAGTGGACAGATTAGAGGATAGCTAGTGGACAGATTAGAAGGTAGTTATAGTTGCTATTGTGGCATAGGTTGGGAGAATTATCCTGAAGGAGGAGGAGAAGGTCCACGCCAATTTTGGGACCACGAAGGGTTTGGACCAAATTGAGGGTACCATGCTTGCCAGGGCATTGGATACTGATAAGATTGCAGCCATGAAGGTGAAAAAGGTATAGAATGAGGCCAAAAATTAGATTATTAAAAAACTGAGAAGGGTCTTGAGGCATACCTTGATTCATGGTCTATGGTTGTGGTTGCCATGGTTTCTTTGATCCCATAAAATATAGTTGATCCATTTCTTCATTTGTTCCCTGAAAGACTGGCTTCAGCCCAGGAAGAGATGGACAGGTGCTAGTGGAATGACTATGTTCACATATCGAACAAGTCTCAATGGAATTCAATGGGCATTCCTTCAACGGATGATTCTTCCTACATTGAGGACAGAAAATGGACATATCCTTATATGCCTCTCTCTGCTTCTATTTCCCTTGTAACATGTCCAACTATGATGACAATGTGCCCAGGATATCAGTTCTCAAATTATCCAGCAAGTTCCCAATTTTTGTTTTTGTAACTCCACTATTGAATGCCTTGAGAGTTCAGATCCCCTGCTTATGCCTCGTAGCACCTTGTGAAAAAATTATGCATATTTGTAGATGGCATCAAATTACTCTTGTGATATGTCTCCTTTCCCTACCACATTCAATAGTTCCAAAGATTCCTCCCTTAGTGCTTGGAGAAAGATTATTTTTAAAATATTCTTATCCAGATCAGAATGGCCCGATCTCTAAAAACTACATGGAAAGAACTCCACAAATTCCTCCATGTTATCATCCTCTTTCTACATAGTCTTAAAGGTTTATTCCTTCACATCTTGGGATTTGCAGTAGTCTTGACAGTTCTCAAGGAAAATCGTCTTCATATGATCTCATGTAGTAATAGATTTTCCCCCTAAACCCATAAACCATCTCAAAGTTGTGCCCTTCAAAGTAGTGGGGAATATATTCAATTTTTGAGCATCAGAAATATAATCATACCCCTGACAAACAATGTCAAATTAAAAAATGAATGTGTCCAGACCCTAAGAGGAAAGACCATGGAAATTAGGTAATGTTGTCAAAGGACTAGGCTTCATAGGCGGATCACCTCTGATGTCTCCAATTGGAAATTTGATCGAAGAGGTTGCAGGAGCCATGAATATCTGCCAATACCCACTTGGAATCTCAATAGGTTATGGCTCTAGCTATTCTATAACAGGTGGTTGAGGTTGTTCAACAATGCTCCCTTGATCAAATGGCACAGATAATTCTGTCAAATCTTCTTCCGATGAACTTGCAATATGCAGTTCCTCAGATGCTCTACTTGCTACTTCTTCTTCCCTGAATTGCACTTATGTTATTGGGGAAGGTTCTGGCTGTGAAACTAATTTCCCTCCAGATCTCATATGAGATCTCACCCTAACATCGACTCGTGACGATGCTCCTGAGTCAACTCTTGAAATGATCTCTTGGATGTAGGTATTTCTTCCTAGATCTCTCCCTCTTCTTTTCGAGGGTCTTCGACTGCCCATTTTATTTGTATCTCTGTTGATACAATCAGGAAATAAAAATAAAACATTCATTAAAATCGAAATCTCAGGACATGGATTACGGTATGAAATTCCCTCCCCAACACGAGAGAGTGGCCCTTGAAAAGAAAGAAAAAATAAATCAATCACAAAATTAAGCTCAGGACTTGAAACAGGGTGACATAAAAATTTCCCTTCCTAGGACGAGAGAGTGGTTCCTATGGAAAATAAAACAAGACAATCAAAGAAACAAAAATGATCTAATGCTCAGGAGCTAGAGCATGGTGAAAATTTCCCTCCCGAGGATGAGAGATCAGTCCTATGATCAATATTGGTTGTACTTTTGCGCCCTTAATAGCCTCCTCGACAATGTCACCAAAATGTTGGTGTTCAGATATGAATCATGCAATTCACCCAATTCCACATTAATTGTCAACCCAGGGTTCTACGACTTATTTCAAGGCTATCATGAAAATTATATGCAAGCCATAGTTTCCCTACCTAGTACTGAAAATTCAACTATAAACTTAACAATGTGTAACAACAAGCGATAAATGTAACAACAAATAAGAGTAACAACACTAATGAATATAATAACAACAAGAGTAACAACAAATCAGGCTCTCAACAACACATCGATAATGTGATGCAGGTAAGTTATAAGTGTAGACACAAACAATTCCTCTAGCCCGAGAGAGCGGGTCTAGTGACAAACATACAATCTATGGAAGATTTCCTTAGGCTTGAATCAATTAACAGGGCCTACATCTTAGAATGTTAGTCCGCTTGGTGATGATTCTGCTTCTTCATTCCAGCTATCTTTAGTTTCCTTCCTTCGCACACCTGAAACAAGAAAATAACAACAAACAACAAACCTAATAGCATACAATATTGTATTCAGCCTACATAAGAGGTCAAGGAACATTAATCCATAAAGATATAAAATGACACTTCATGTAGGAAATCAGTCGATATATTCATTTATATAAATAAAAAAGAGATTACAACCAGTGCCTTGACGTTGCTAGTCTCCTCTAATGTATCCAGGTTCCCACACTTATGCTAGCACTTCATGGACAACCCCAACAATAGAGACCTTAAGGCCTCTTTCCCTCTAGTCTCAAATCACACCCAAGCACACTATTGTCCCTCAAACATACACTAGAAAACTTTAGACTATAGATGTCTTGTTGATTATTCTAACTCCAAACTAAAATCTAGGTTTTTCTTGGGAAAAAGAGAGGTTTTTATAGCTTGGATGGATGGCAGATGGTTCCTCTTCTCATGGGAGAAGGCATTATCCGTTAGATTAGTTCCATCCTAATAGGGGAAAGGAGCCCAAATTGACCTCCTCGACTCCATCTGGCTGAACCTTTTATCAAACTTCCATTACGAAGCTTCTAGAGCTGGAAGCTTTGGCTCCATATTTAAGAAACTTTCCAAAAGAGGATTGGTGTGATTGAGAAAGGGTTCAGTTGATCTGATCGGCACTAGGTACAATTGTAATCCGTGCATATTGGCATGAGGAGGAGATAGGTCATTAGTGCCATTCTTGTAAACTGAGATAAACAGAAGATTTTTGGGAAATGATGCAAAAGGGAATTGTTCTGGTCATGAAGAGGGACACAATGGGAGTTTCTTCATGATAGGAAAGTATGTCGGGTAAACTGTAGAGGTCCTCCAGGATTGTGGATGGGGAGTACAGGGACAGTGACAAAATGTTGTGTAATAGATAATCATTCACAATGATAAATAAATTAATTGAAATAAACCTATGCTCACATCTATCCAATAACACTTGGTCAGGAGAGTGAGCCCAACTCCCTAATTAAGGCTTTAGCGAGATCAAGAAGTCATGAAATGCTTAGAAGATCAGGATTTCATTAATCAAAAGGATAATACATGTATGATTTTATATAGTCATAGTTAACATAATTCCTTGCGATCTTAACTATCAGCTTTCACAACATCGTAACTCTACTTATACAATTTGTTAACACTAACAACTCCTAGGATTATGGTAGTTGCCTGCCTATAACTACATAGTGGTTTCTTAACAGAAACAGAATATAAATATAGTAGTGCATTGATTAAAATATTGATCCACTGTTGCATCTAATGACTCAAGATAGTGCTACCAACTGGATGGTCACCATTGTAGAAGCACAGTCTCGATCATACTTCCTCTAAATTTGCAAGAATAATCAAATTAGCAAGCCACTTAGGAAAAAATTGTCTATGACTACGCTTCATTGATTAATGATTCATAACGATGTGACAAGAGGTATATTTGTGCGGTTTAGAATGTAAATTGACCAACAATGGTGTAAAATGGATACAAGAAACAAGGTAAAAAGGTCGGTAAAACATGTAAATTCAATCACCAACAATAGGGACTATGATGGATAATTCTTCGCAGCTCTCTGTATGGTAAGTGTTGAGGTACTTTTCCTATAGCAAGATAGTTAGAAATATATGCATACCATGGAATGTGAGTAGAAATTGCAAAAATATGTTCATCTGGAAAAATATCCTCTACAGGTGCACCTTAATCACTAATATCTAGCCTAGACAGGAAATTTGCAACTACATTATCTTTCGATAGCTTATCTACAATGGTAATATCAAATTATGTAATTAATAATAATCATCTCGTAATAATACTAAGAGTTATCCGTTTATTTATTAGATAGCTTATGGCTATATGATCAATGTGCACAAAAGTGGGATACCCTATAATGTAATGTAGAAACTTATTAATAGCATAATTAACAACCAATAACTATTTTTTAGTTATCGTATAGTTCAGTTCAGCAAGAGTTAGATTCCTGCTGACGTAATAAATCGCGTACAGTTTGTTGTCCTCTTGTTGTCCCAAGATTGCCCCTACTACTATGTGAGAAGCACCTGTAGAGATATGAAACGAGAGCTTCCAGTCAAGACCATGTAATATTGGAGCTTTGTAAACTAGTTGTTTGATTTTCACAAATGTTGTTTCACATTCATCTGTCCACACAAACTCTGCATCCTTAGGTAACAATTGAAAAAGTGGAAATGCTATCTTAGATTTTTTTCTATAAAATGTATATAATAGCTAGCATAACTGATGAAAGTACGCACATGTGTTGGTTTATTAGGTGTAGAAAAATTTAATATCACCTCTACCTTGGTAGGATCAACCATAATTCCTGCAACTGAAAGCAGATGTCCCAACACTATTCCTTCTTTCATCATCATATGGCATTTTATTGTACTAAGAGAAACATGTGTTTTCTTACATATTTTAAGTACTTTCTCCAAGTTTTCCAGACCTTCCTCAAAATAATCCCCACATGGGCTGAAGTCATCCATATAGATTTCAACACTATAATTGACTAGGTCAAAAAAAATTCCTAATATTGCCCATTGAAAGGTAGCAGGTGCATCACACAGACCAAATGAGAGGACTCAGTATGCAAAGGTTCCCCAAGGGCATGTGAAGGTAGTTTTATCTTGATCCTCAGGAGCTATTTGGATCTGGTTGTACCCACTAAATCCATCTAGAAAGGAGAAGAACTTATTTTCAGCTAATGTTTCAAGGACCTGGTCAATAAAAGGTAAGGGAAAATGATATTTTTGAGTTGCTTATTTAATTCCTTATAATCAACACAAATCCACCACTTGTCATTCTTTTTTGGAACAATGACTAGTGGGGATACCCATTCACTGTCCGAGATTGGGTAAATAAATCCCTCATCTAATAGTTTATGTAATTCATCTTTGACAATGTTCTTTAAAGCAGGATTCATTCTTCTCTGTGGTTGCCTAACATGTCAATATTTTTCTTTAATGTATACGTGATGAGTACATAAGTCAACATGGATTCCTTTCATATTTGTATATTCACAAGTGAATGCTTCTTTTTCTTTCTAAAGGACTTTCAATAACCGTTCATACTGGGAAGGTGAAAGGTCAAGATTAATGTTCAACGTTTTCCCTCGTTCAATTTCTACAGGAATACTATTATGGGGTACAATTATAGGGACATTTTCAACTTTAGTCTTTGGTTCAATGGCTTCCTGAACATTGCAACTCATAACAAATTCTAATAGTTGAAGGGTTGAATCAGAAATGGAGTTGGGGCTACTAATAAAGGTACTAATGTCATCATCTTCTGTTTCATCCTTAAAACAGAGGGTGACACCAATAGTAAGAAATTGTATAATTTCTTCGTTTTTAGGTTCGAGTCCTTTTGCACATAGAGATTTTGTATTAAGGTAAATCCTGGTTTATCTGGTGAGCTCGGTTCTAAAGAGGGATGAAGGATAAGATTCTTTGTAACTTCCCCATTGTATATTACCATATTTCTCGATCGACACCCAATGTAAGCATCCACGGTCACAAGCCAAGGTCTTCCTAAAATCAAAGGATGCCCACCAAATGGGGATTGGGTATGTAATACTAAAATATCGATAGGGTACTTCCATGAGTCTACTAAAATAGTTATATCTTCCAACTTCCATACCGGTCTTATACTAGACCGATCTACCAATTCTAGGAAGGTGGGAGTTGGCTTAAGGTTTCGTAGGCCTAAGGTAATCACAATTGCAAAAGTTATGACATTAATTTCTGCCCTCAAGTCTACCAACTAATTTTGGATATCAACCCCATTAATCTGTACTGTAAGAATCAGGTTCCCTAGATCCCCATACATAACAGGTGTAGACTTCCCCAACATTATATCTGATAATTTTCCCATAACGTGAATAGTGAGTGGATCCTTTGATTTTCTTCTAGGTTTCTTAGAGCAATATTCTTTGATTGTTTTGGCATAAATCGATATGTCCTTCATAGCCTGAAGTAACAAGATTTTGACAAATAATTTTTTCAATTCCCCTAAAAGGTCAAATCCAGCACGAGGACTTTGTTTTCTCAAGGATAATCTCTCAAGATAAGGTGGACAGTATGAAAATGTATATTAACAATTGTTTGAGAAGGGAGTTGTTGTTCCATAATATTTTATGTTGACTTGTCCCCAGTTGTTCTAGTAGAATTCCTAGGTTCTAGTTCCGAGACTTCATCATCAATATGTTCAACGATTGTTGCTGAAGTCTGAGTATTTACCAGCCGCTCGGACCAGAGATTTAATTCATTAAATTATGCAGGAAGGTTAAGTGTGTCAACCTCTTGAACCCCCATATTATTTCAATTTGGGTTGGATTGATCCAGGTCCGGGTGTGACAAAGGACTCTTCCAAGACCTTTTACTTCTGCGATGTGTTAAATTGCATTTTTAAAAGAACATAAATGAATACATCTGCATGCTATAAAGAAGAGGAACATGACAATCATTAGCACATGAAAAAATAAGCCGTTGATAACGGAGTTCGTCCAGGAGGGACTACATCTCCGGGCCTCGGTGTCAAGATGGTGTAGGCCGTTGTAATAAGTGTTGTCAATAGTAATTATGTACATAAGTGGTGATGTCACTATCATACAAGGAAAATTCCCTCACGCAGGAGTGGCTCCAAGAGGTGTTCCACTACAAGAACTCTCATTCAAAAGGACTCCTATCAGAATGACCTAACTCATGCATGATGATAATGATCATCCCACAAACATGGCATAAAAGGGATCTCAATACAAACATACATGGCGACACCTGAGTATCCCATCAACATAACAATAAAGGGATCTCAGACAAAACGTGATGAGTCATGACAACAAGGACATCCAACAGATGATTCTGTGTCACATCAAGCAAGAATCATGAAAATAAGTAAGAAACAAGATCCCTTATCAAACATCAAACAGGGATCTGTGCAGCACAATGCATAGCAAAAAGAGGTACATGAACACACTGAATATACCTCACGTTCTGAGGCCATCTGAAGAAAAGGATGTCAAATTGCTGAAGTTGGTCGTACCATCAATCATGCAGCGTCGAATCTCATGGAAATGGTTGCTCACACATGGATGCTAACACCTGCACTACACTTTGGAAATTGGCTGAAAAATGAAATGAGCAAATGGAAAATCTAAACACACCATCAGATTTGTAGCGTTGAATAGTGCAAAATTGACTGCCAAATTTCTGAATTCTAAGAAATTGAGAATCTCAGGCTTAAGGAATCTTTTAGATTCCCCCTAGATTCCTCAAAGATTCCCTCCTCTGGGTCCTCTGCAAATCAGCTACTCAGATCAGGAAATTGACTGCGCCATCGGGTTCATGTCCTCGAGAGGTGTAGGATCGACATAAAGTTTGTCCAATTTGGACATTGCAAAAATTTCATCCTCCTGAGAATTTCGCCCAACCATGGTTCCACCTACTTTTTCTCTGGGCTCATGGTTCCACCTACCTTTTCTCTGGGCTCATGGTTCCACCTGCAAAAATTAATAAAAAATGCATGTCTCAAAAACAGTGCCATGCCTTCGCCTCCCTGCATTGAGCAAATGAAATTTTATATAATGTTCCTAGGCGAAAACATCAATGAAAAGGCTGTTGGTGTATTGGTTACACATGACACGTTTGTAGGAGGTGGTTCCAGGTCGAACCCCCATGGAACATATAATTGTTTTTATTGAAAATGTAACCATTACGTTATTTTTTCAAGGTGCGGTTACATAGTGGTTGTATTAGCACACATGGTGATTGGGTGTGGGTCAGGTCCACCGAAGGTGGCCCTCCCAACACTCCATTTAAACGTTTAAAATGTTGTGGTGGTCGGGGTGTATTGAATGGGTTGCATGGAATGGTGGTGTGTGAGGATGCCCGTGAGGCAGACCGACCACACCAACCAGGTGGGTTCGAGCCCCACCACCCTCGATCCAATAACATGAAACGTGGTTGGGTGTGTTGGGGTGTGGGTTGGGTCCACTAGAGGTGGCCCACCCACCCCATTAATACTGTTTAATGTTTATATGGTTGATGGATGGTTTGGCTAGATCGGCGGGGGTCATGGCTCATTGGTCCTTCAATAATTAAATTTTGTTTTGTAGTGTATTTTGGGGGTGGCGAGGATGGTTGCCTGCCACCTCATATATATATATATATATATATATATATATATATATATATATATATATATATATATATATATATCATAAAAAACATTTTTTTGAATTTGTATAATATAAGGGATATTAGACAAATTAACAATCCAACAAATTCGCCCGCTTTCAGGAGGTAGGTTTCATGCCCCGGGGTCGGTCGAATTGTAGGACGCTTAAACCTGGCCCATAACCCAAATTTGACGAGAACTTTAACTGGCTTGTTCTCCCTCATACGAGCTCGAATTGACGAACCATTTGCGCCACCATGATCAGGACGACGAGATCTACACTTTGGTCTTGGTTAGAAAACATTATGATCAATTTGATTTTTGAGCTTTCATAAGCCCTCTTTGTCCTCTGTGTGTCCCTGGAGCCACCTGGATCAATCCTCCCCACTGAGGAGCTTTTGGTCCTCCAAAAGCATGAAAAAATAACCTACAACTTTTCTATACCTTGTCTGCATCACAAGCATCCTGAAAAGGTCTCGCTTCCATCTCCTGCACCTTTGTTCTTCAGAGCCTTAAGCGATGAGTCGACACCCACAACCTTTGCAACATGTAGTACATTGTTTTCGCAAATTACATGCTTGAATTATTGGGTTGTGTTATATTCTTTCCACGACTAGCCCATGTAGTTAACTTGGGGGTTAGAAGGGGGGCGGAGCCCCCCTTCGTTGCATCGATTGCATAGCAGGTGGGTCATAAGGGGTTTGAGGGGTGTAGGTAACCCCCTTCCATGGGGTCCGGGGTAGCACCCCAGAAGATTTTGGTTTTGGACCCTATGTTAGGTTGGGCAGACCCACCTATAGTTTTGTGCATGATGTTCGCACATGATTTTGGATGCGATGGTTTTCAGTCCATGGTTTTGGACGCGATGGTTTTCAGTCCATGGTATTGGATGCTTCGGCATGTATAAATATGTATTGTAAAATTGAAAGGAACATAATGAAAAATCAAGCTGGTAGTCCCGGATTTGGGATCCAGGGGAAAATCTCTGTGTATATGTGTTTTATGTGTTATGCTCTCGCATTGTTTATTTTCTATGTTTTAGAATTCGTATGTAGGTAATTTCTGTACGGGGTTAAAACCTACATGAATTTCATGACCAATTAATGACCCAAGCATTCCATACTTGCCACGGGTTTATAACACATACCCGGTGGTCAAGCTTATATCAAGATGGACACAATACCCCAACTACGAAAACAAGGCCAACATATCATTGTTGCTTCGACAAGTGATGGAAAACACATCATCACTACAACATATGATTTGCAAAGATAAGGCCAAACAATATTTTTTCATTACAAGTGATGGAAACACGACATCATTTTCACAGTTTATCATGCAACTCAAAATAAGACCAGATATCATTGTCGCTTAATAAGTGATGCAACACATCATCGCTTTTATATTTTTAAATGCAACAAATGATTTACAAAAGCACAACCATGACAAGCTAACATATCTAGAAACCATTTTTCACTTATTGATGTGAATGGGTCATCTTATTGTGGTGATTTTTCTTGTCAAACAAGTGTTTCACTTGGTTCATGCACCGACACTTTGTCTTTAAGGCACTACTCTGGATGGAGCCTCCAACAAGTGGCTCTTTGATGGCCACTTTTGTCGCAATGACTACAATACATCTTCTTCCTCTAGATTTGCTTAACATGTTTCTTTACCTGCTATTGAGAGGGTCTTTCACTCCTCATCCTTTTGTGTGCTGCCATTCTTTTCCAACACTTAGAAAATGTATGGTTATGTAATCCACAAAAGGTACATATCTTTTGATGCCATGTTTTACGTTCGACATTAACAACATAATTATAATTGAAATGAACATTCGAATATCGAAGCTGCTTATACCTTTCCTTGTCGTCTCTGGTGTCATTATGGTGATAAGAGCTTGCCTTAGCTCTCTCCTTGCCATGGGCACCACCATGGGATGATGGGAAAGTGTTCTCACCATTCTCTTTCCTTGTTGATTTTGATGATGTCTCACAAGAATCTGACACCTTCAAGCATTCTCCTTCGGTGTATCCCAAGCCTCCAAATTGAGGTCTCTATTTAACCTCCAATGGTTGAGTTATGCCTTGGTTATTAACACCAAGTTCTTGTTCCTCCTTGTACCTCATCTTGGTAAGGAGCCTCAGGTTTGTCCCTATAATTGGGATCTCCAAATCTCCAACAGAAATCATACTATGTGAAGACGAGACTGAAAGGAAATCAACATCTTTTACCTCCTCTGTAGATTTGGAAGGAACTGATGAGGGCTTCTCATCATCTGTTGTTGGTGGTTTGCTTGCTATCTCAGTGCATTCCCCAACTTCCTTTCTAACATACCCAAGTCCTTCCTGATGGGGTAATTCTTCTACTTTGATGGGGTTGACAATGCCTTGGCCATTAACGCCCAAGCCTTTTCCTTCATAACCCATTCTCTTCAACGGTTTAGAGACAATTCCTGTGGTATGATTTTCAAAAACTACGAAATAATCATCGAGAAACATACATGAAGATGGAGAACTACTTTTTACCTCACATGGGTCATGCTGCAGCTTTTCCAAGGCCTTGTCCTTAGCTTGCAGCTGTCGTAGCAAACCGTGTTTTTCCTCTTTCTCTTCTTGTAGACGCATCTTCAATTTAGCGTTATATGTTTGAAGACTTTGGTTGTTGTGCTTCAGTTCTTCCGGGGCCTCTTCTGTGGCTCGCAACTGAAGCTGCAATCGCTCATTTTCCTCTATCTCTCTTTTTAGAGTTTCATACATTATTTTCACTCTTTGGGAAATTTTGAGCATGGTCTCGTACATCGCTTTTTCATCCTCTATCGTTGCATGTTCCATTGTTCAAGCTTGCAATTCACATCCACACAAAGACCGCTCCAATACCACTTGATCCGAGTCTGGGTGTGACAAAGGACCCTTCCAAGACATTTTACTTCTGTGATGTGTTAAATTTCATCTTTTAAAAGAACATAAATGAATACATCTGCATGTTGTAAAGAAGAGGAACATGACAATACCCAGCACATGAAAAGATAATCTGTTGATAACGGAGTTCGTCCAAGAGGGACTACATCTCTGGGCCTCGATGTCAAGATGGTTTAGGCTGCTGCATTAAGTGCTGTCAATAGTGATGATGTACATAAGTGGTTATGTCACTATCATACAAGGAAAATTCCCTTACACAGGAGTGGCTCCAAGAGATGTTCCGCAGCAGGAACTCTCATTCAAAAGGACTCCTATCAGTATGACCTAACTCATGCATGATGATAATCAGCATCCCACCAACATGGCATAAAAGGGATCTCAATGCAAACATACATGGTGACACCTGAGTATCCCATCAACATAACGACAAAGGGATCTTAGACAAAACATAATGAGTCATGACAACAAGTACATCCCACAGATGATTCCACTTCACATCAAGCAGGAATCATGAAAACAAGTAAGAAACAAGATCCCTCATCAAACATCGAACATGGATCTATGCAACAGAGTTCATAGAAAAAAGAAGTACATGAATACATTGCATATACCTCACATCCTAAGGCCATTTGAAGAAAAGGATGTCAAATCGCTGAAGCTGGCTGTACCATCAATCTCACGGCATCGAATCTCATGGAAATGGCTACTCACACATGGATGCTGACAACTGCACTCCACTTTGGAAAGTGGCTGAAAAATGAAATGAGAAAATGGAAAATCTAAACACACCATCAGATTTGTGGCATCGAGTAGTGCAAAATCGACTTTCAAATTTCTGAATTTTGAGAAAGTGAGAATCTGGGGCTTGAGGAATCTTTTAGATTCCCCTTAGATTCCTCAAGGATTCCCTCCTCTGGGTCCTGTGCAAATCAGCTACTCATATCAGGAAACTGACTGCTCCATCGAGTTCGTGTCGCCGAGAGGTGTAGGATTGACATAAAATTTGTCCAATTTGGACACTGTAAAAATTTCACCCTCCTGATAATTTCGCCTAATCATGTTTCTGCTTGCCTTTTCTCTGCACTGTTGGAAGAATCACCACACCTCTATAGAATCCATAATTTCCACCCTGGGGATCCTAGTTACTAGTTTGAAACGTTTACCATCACCTGTGGGTTTTGGTGTAATGACAAACCTCCACATGGTATCAGAGCTTGGACCCAGGTTCGATTCCCCTGAATTGCGTTTATGGGGGGGTGTTGGAAGAATCACTGCACCTCTATAGAATCCGTAATTTCCACCCTGGGGATCCTAGTTATTGGTTTGAAATGTTTACCAACACCTGCGGGTTTTGGTGTAACGGCAAACCTTCACATGGGCTCATGGTTCCAACTGCAAAAATTAATAAAAAATTGATGTCTCGAAAACCATGCCGCGCCTTCGCCTCCCCACACCGAGCAAATGAAGTTTTATATGATGTTCCTTGGCGGAAACATCAATGAAAAGGCCATTGGTGTATTGGTTACACACGACGCATTTGTAGGAGGTGGTTCCGAGTTCAAACCCCTATGGAACATATAACTGTTTTTATTTAAAATGTAACCATTACATTATTTTCTTTCGGTGTGGTTACATAGTGGTTGTATTAATGCACATGGTGATTGGGTGTGGGTCGGGTCCACTGAAGGTGGCCCACCCAACACTCCATTTAAACATTTAATGTGCTGCGGTGGTTGGGGTGTATTGAATGGGTTTCATGGAATGGTGGCGTGTGAGGGTGCCCGGGAGGCGGGCCAACCACACCGGCTAGGTGGGTTCGAGCCTCGCCACCCTTGGTCTAATAATAGGCAACGTGATTAGGTGTGTTGGGGTCTGGACCGAGTCCACCGGAGGTGGCCCGCCTACCCCATTAATACTGTTTAATGTTTATATGGTTGATGGAGGGTTCGGCTAGACTGGCGGGGGTCATGGCCCGTCGGTCCTTTAAATGTAATTTTATTATATGGTTGTGGTTGGGCTAGTGGGGGTCATGGCCCATTGGTCCTTCAATAATTAAATTTTGTTTTCTAGTATAGTTTTGGGGTGGCGGGGGTGGTGGCCTGCCATCTCATATATATTTTTTGATTTTTATCATAACAAACATTTTTTCAAATTTGTCTAATATAAGGGATATTAGACAAATTAACTGTCGGACAAATTCGGCCGCTTTCAGGAGCTATGTTTCATGCCCCAGGGCCAGTTGAATTGTAGGACACTTAAACTTGGCCCATAGCCCAACTTTGACTAGAACTTTGACTGGCTCGTTCTCCCTCATACGAGCTCGGATTGACGAACTATTCACACTGCCACGATCTGGACGAAGATATCTACACTTTGGTCTTGGTTCTAAAGGATTCTGATCACTTTGATTTTTGAACTTTCATAAGCCCTCTTTGTCCTATGTGTGTCCCTGGAGCCACGTAGATCATGGATTGAATAGACAATTGTTACGCAGTAATTTGTCACCGTTGGTCACCGTCCTTGTTACCCCCGTTGTCGCACATTGGAGGACACATTTATGGACCTGTGACCAATGACACAACTTGAAAACACTTGCATTGGAGTCTCCTAAGTATGAACTTCAAAATCCCTGAAGACACCCTTTGAAAATTACCCCTAAAATATGCCCTTTTTCCATTAGCGCGGGTCCATAGTGTCTAACCCACGCCAATGGCTCAGTTCCTCCAAAAAGGGCGCGCCCATGGATGCTCTGACACAGACCAAAGCCCGCGCCACCCAAAATTGGTTATGATTTTTGGCCAGCGCGCACTAAAGTGTTTTTTCCTCCATTGCTCATGCAGTTCTCTGAGGAAAAATCCCATGAAGTGGTCGAGTGTCGTCTTTTTCATCCATGACAACCCAGTTCAAAGGCTATTCTGGGACAATGCCAAATCTTCAGTAAGTGTCCGGATACGATGAATACTTCCGCCTCTTCCATCTATAAATAACTGTCATCCTACATTGAACCAGCTAGTGTTGAAGTTTTAAGTTTTGCAAGAGCTAAGGTGAGCTAAGATTATGCTGGATTGATAGTGAGAGCTGAGAGAGAAGTTATGCTACTGGAATGTTGAGAGAGGAAGTCACTTTGCAAGGCATGTTTAGCTGCTGACCCAGTTGGAGGAGATTTCAACGTCAAGCCTATTTGGTTGTAATTCTTCTCTTCTTTTATTGAATAATGAACGACTGTCATTATGGTTCCACTCACATATTCTTCTAATGATATTTGAGTTATATCCTGCTTGACTGATATATAATTGTATGATATTGGATTTTACGCTTATGTTGGATTGTTCTTTGTTTGTGTAGGTGTCCATGCGTGGAACGTAAGGATAGTGACCGGCCAAAGCTAAAGGACAGGAGCAACGTTTCTTCCACGACAAATAACGTTGGATTCCAGGTTGGTCTTTCCGATCAATCTTTAAATTATGCAATTAGGAACTTGCATGCAGCGTGTATGATTGTTGCTAGACCCCTGTCGGGCTAGTGGGATCGCCTCTGTCCGCAGAGGGGATTTACCGACCCCAACAATTTGGCGACTCCGCTGGGGAGTTGGTTGTTGATTGTGTTTGTATTGTTTGATTTGTAAATTGTGGACGGAGTCTGAAGAGCGGCCAGGTAGCCTTCGAAACACTTATGCTATGCAGAAGTGAAGTAGATCAACGCCACTTCAGTCGATCTCTGGTTCAGTTTACAAACTGGGCAATCTCAATCTTGCCTCGCATGTCGTTTTTCTCTCGTTTATTTGTGTGAACCTCTTAACTCTTCTGTAGCTAGATTTCATCCAAACGAAACGAATACAATTCTTGCATGTAGTTGCATTTAGGACATTTCGAGAGATTACATGCACTAAGACCAGAAACTGAGACTTAATCGAAGATGAACAATAAAATTAATTCAATGAACCTAACAACGCATTGAAACTTAACGCTCACATTCTAGAGGTCTAGGCTAGAGACGGTCCGGCGTCGTAAGCCTGGTAGTTATCCTTGAGTGGTTGGGTGATTCCTCCACGGTGACGAAAGGGGCCAGTAACGGACTTGCTCCAACGTACCGTCGAGTAATGGGAGACCCTATAGGTTGCAACCTTTGATCCATAGGAAGCCGATCTGCGCCCTACAAACCAAAATGTACTGACACAGCATTCGAGAAAATTGACTGCATACAGAATCCTTGTGATCTCTGATGCTAGGTGTATAGCAGTTTTGGATTGTTTGGCAAACCCTTTTACCTAGATTTCCAGAGTAGTCAGCTTTTGATCCTTTTCAGACTGTCTAACAGAAAAGGTGTAAGTGAGCAGCTTGTCACTTTGTGCTCATTAAACAATCGAAGGATACTAGAGTCAGCTTTTCGTCCTTTTCTCGAGTCTTTAAAGATGAAAAGGTCAAGTCAAGTGTCATAAAAATTTATCTGGCCACGATCACATTACCCAGTTAGATCTTGAGTGCGCTAGCTTGAGTAGGATTTCGTCTTAATATGGTAAGTTTTCCAGGATTCATCAACCTAAGTTCCCCACCTGATGGGAATGCTGGTCGTTTCCCTTCTCCTGGAAATGCTGGTGCCCTTTATATGGCAACACTAACCCTCCCAGGGTTAACTGTCGAGTTACCACTTTGGCTATTTTCAAACTCTGTGGTCCCTACTGTGTCGGCTGATACTACATCAGTCCCTCCGCTTGCTCAACATCCTGTTGAACCGAAGGTGGACCCCACCCCTTCGACACCTACTTCAACGTCTCCCTCTTCGCCCGGTGAAAGTACCCAGGTAGCTAACAAGAAGAAGAAGAAGACAAAGAAGAAGAAGTAAAACAAGGGAACGATTACAAACACAATAACAACTACAACCACAACTGTTATTCCACCACGGACAACATAAGACGGACTCCTTCCCACTCCTCTGCCCATGGTTAAGTTTCCTTGCAGACTATGCAAGGAAAACCACCTTCTTCGTGATTGTCCGGGCATTCCCAGGGTCTTAAGGATATGGTCTCGTGATCCAGCCCGTCCCTCATCGTCCACTGACACTCATGGCAATACTACCTCCGTTGTTGGGAATACTAAGGGAAAAGGGAAGATTCGATTCCCTTGCAAACTTTGTGAAGGCAATCATTTCCTTCACCTTTGCCCACTCATGGAAAAAGCCTCCTCTGTGTTGGAAAGTCTTGCAGTTCCCTCACCCCAACTCCCCGCTGGCTATCAGCGTCTTTCTACAACTGCAGATTGTCCTTCTACTGACCACAAGGTTGATTTACATACCTCTCTTGTTCAGTCTCCTCTTCCCGCACCTGGCTCCACCCAGCCTGTTCCCGATCAACCATTGGTCGACGATCATGTCAGTTCGAGTTTACCACTCGTTGACCAACCTGTTCTAGACGACAGTCATAAACAGGTTCTTCATGTCTCATCAGATTCTCCTGAGTCTGACGGCGATCCTCTTATCCTTGTTGACTCAGAGGGTCCTTCTTTGGTTCCGTTCGAGCAAGGGGGCAATCATACGATTCCCCCACCAAGTAGTTCAGTCGTTTCTTTCGACTGGAGTCACTTGACTACTTTCCGCCTTCCATCCCATGTGCCTTTCCATATTACAGTACATGCCTCTGACACGGCAGTACCTGGCACTGTATTGGATGAAGGTGCATCGGTCAGTCTTATGTCGTACACTACTTGGCAAGCTTTAGGTTCTCCGCAACTCAGGCCGGTTACGCAGAATCTGTTGGCTTTCGACGGAGGAGCCTGCCCATCTCTAGGAGTCCTCCCCAAGTTTCCTATTACTTTGGGAGGTAAAACTGTCTATATAGATGTGTTAGTCACCTAAGGGGCTTTAGGCTTCAGTCTTCTCCTTGGTCGCGACTATGTTTATGCTATGGGGGCCATCGTTTCTTCCCTTTTTCGTATGGTTTGCTTTCCACACAACGGAAGAATCGTGACTATCGATCAATTGTCCTTCGTTAGTCCCCCAATGCCTTCTGCGCAGTTGTCGTCCCCTCCTAGTTTTTATCCACCCGTTGTCTCTGCCCCCCTGCAGGTCAACTACGTGGCTACCTATCCCATGCCTGTATCCAGCGCCGCCTCCGTCGTGCATAGTGTCCTGGGGGCATTGGGTCCCGACTTCCAAGATGTTGACCTTCCACCGGATGAGACACTCTTGGAAGCTACGACTTCTTGTTCATTATGATGAAGTTCGTTTCGAGGATGGTTTTTTTCCTGTATCAACCTCGTTAAAAAATGAAACATGATTGGTTGGAGCATAGTTTTCCCTCTGTCAAGCTCCCTAAAAAATGAAACGAGGTATCCTCGAGGATAGTTTTGATCTTGTGGAAACCTCGTTAAAAAATGAAACATGATTGGTCGGAGCATAGTTCATCCTCCTATGTCAAGCTCCTTAAAAAATGAACGGTCCAGTCGAAGAAGAAGCAAAGCCCTGTTTGTGCATCAGACTTTGCTTCATGGCAATGGTTTCCATTGTTGACCAGGGAGAGGCCGTCGAATACACAGCCGAGCGGAGTTGTCGAGCATAATTCCTGATCTTGTGTCAAGCTCGTTAAACAATGAAACAAGTATCGAGGATAGTTTTGTTAATGTCTCAACCTCGTTAAAATAATGAAACTGTTTATTTCGAGGATAGTTCATATCCATTATGTCAACCTCGTTAAAACAATGAAACGTGTGTTCATGTTTTACGGACACATAACCATTTAGTCAACCTTTAACCCATTTTCAACAGACTGAAGCTTGGGGGGCATATACCTCAGATTGATACCTCAGAGTGATACACAATGTTTGGGGGCATGCCCGTTTCACTTCCCATCAAGCATAGTTTGCATGTATGCCACGTGCTTTTAAGCTTGTATAAAAAAAAAAAAATTGTATAAACGATAACATATATGCGTGTAAATACATTCCAATGGGTCGTTTGTTATGCACTAGATACATTAGATTACATATGTGTCCAACAGTCACATAGCATATAAAACACATAGTCACATGTTATGCAACTGATACATTTGCATAGCATAATTAAAACATCATCACATGTACAAGATCCATCCAAAAAATCCATATGTATATATATACATGTACTTTAGCAAGTGTATTGTCTAAGTGTGTTAGAATTTGTACAGACTTGATTGTCGCTTGTTGCTTATTGTGTTCTTCGCTTCTTGTCCAGATGTCTAATACGCCTTATATTGGTTTCGCTGATGGTGCCTGTCGGAGTACTCGTAACTTATCCTCTGCGGCATGGGTGATCTATGATCATTATGGTGAACTGGTAGATCTTCAAGGTGTCTGTTTGGGTCATACCACGAATAATGTTGCCGAATATTGTGCCGTAATTGAACTCCTTACTGAAGCAATTAATCTTGGCATTCGGGCATTAGTGGTAAACCTGGATTCTCAGCTTGTCGTCCACCAGCTCAATAGGCGTTATTCCGTCAGAAACCATCATATTCTAAGGTTGTATTTACGTGTAAAATTGTTAGAAAGGAATTTTGAGTTTATTACATATCAACACATTCCACGACAATTGAACGTAGTATCCGATGCATTGGCTAATCGTGCATTAGATAGACATTTGAGAAATTTGTAAATAACACATTATACCAGCAAGCATATCACAACATAATGAGAAACCATAATCATATGGTGTAGTTCAAACGAGCGTCTTTTTAACTTTTTTCAAGCTCGGAAAAACACAAGAAAATGTTACTTATGGTCCGCTTTCAGCTCTTTTCCTGACCTTTTAAAGTGGAAAAGATCGCCGAGTTGTCCCTCTTGGCTCGTTAAACGGTTACTAAGGGGCGGTCGTTTTAAGTTCTTTTATCGACCGTTAAAACAAAAAAAAAAGATTACCGGGTTTTTGTCGTTTCAAACTCGTTAATGGTTGCGAAACGACGTGATTTTGATCCCTTTTTTACTTTTTCAGATCGAAATCACTACTCATGAAAAGTACTCCTTGGTCGTAATGATCGAGCAGTTCTTTCAGGTATCATTTTACACTTTTTCGGACCCGAGAGACACAACTTTATGAAAAAGGACCTCTGGAGTTTTCTTTTCCGTGTCTTTTTCAGACTCTCTAAACATGAAAAAGATTCTGAGTTTTACATATGTCGGACTCGTTAAACCCTGACGACATTGGACTCGTCATTATGACGAGACTTGAGCTTCTCCTCCCTAGGGCTCGTTAAACTTTTACTAGGTTGGATTCGACAGAAGGTCGAACTTACACCACAAGCATATGCTATCCCCATCAAGCTTGTTAAAAATAATCGGGGTACTCGCCGAAATGGCGGGGGAAAAAGAAAATTTTGGAACCGTAATTATAGTCGTGTCGGCAGTATGTCGCTCTTGAACATGGCACTTTTCTGGTTTTGTGTCAGGGTGGGGATATCTCATTTCGTTTTCACTTGCCTCCATGGGTTCGGGTGATCCTATTTGACCTCTCATTTGCTCATTGCCACGTCACCATGATCTCTGATCCATTGACGTCAAATACTGCCAACTCCACTGTCGTGCCGACGATATGTTCAAGGAGAAGTTGACCTCTGAAAGAAACCGCCTCTGCTTGATAGTTTATAAATCTTACTTCACAACATTGTCCCTTCCCGTCTCGTGTCGATGATGTGGGAAACATTATGGCCCACCTTCGACAAAGATCATTTCCTGTCGACTTC
Source organism: Pinus taeda (assembly GCA_000404065.3). Classification (NCBI taxonomy): domain Eukaryota; kingdom Viridiplantae; phylum Streptophyta; class Pinopsida; order Pinales; family Pinaceae; genus Pinus; species Pinus taeda. The sequence goes on along the minus strand of APFE030696994.1, from coordinate 40,030 downwards.
AGCTCATTATCCAGGAAAGTGACCTAGAGACTCCCTTCTGGTACCTTGGAGCCTGCATGCCTCAATGGCAGGTTCTTCGTGTTCGACGCGAGGTTTTCATCATTGGCCTCCGATCGGATGACTCTACGGGTGTTCGACATCGGCTCATTCATTCACACGCCGTAGACTATACCTATAGTACCTTGAGGACCATTGTCATTATTGGTGGTACCTCTCGCGTCTGTTAACAGCTTTCATCATTGGCTGGTAATCAGACGATGTTCATGCATGTTCGACTTCAGCTCACATTTTCACATGCTTGAATTTGTACTTATGTTCGGGTCGAGGTGGAGCGCAAGACCCTGGATTGTGTCTGTTGTAATCCAGGCGTGATTTTGATACATGACTCTTTCACTGGATGGCTGCGACCATACATGAGTCTATTCATTGATCCTAACCAGATGGCTGTGTCCATACTACGGATCTTGATCATTATGTACTCTTTATGGATGGCTACAACCATGCCACATATATCATGTATTTGAACTATCATACTGTATCTCTCAATGCAGGATCTCGGCGGCAGCTATATATGTTCTTGTAAAGCACTTCACCTCTCTCTCTCTCTCGACGATCATGCTTTAGGGGGCATCTGTTACGCAGTAATTTGTCATCGTTGGTCACCGTCCCTGTTACCCTTGCTTTCACACATTGGAGGACACATTTATGGACCTGTGACCAGTGACACAACTTAAAAACACTTGCATTGGATTCTCCTAAGTATGAACTTCAAACTCCCTGAAGACACCTTTTGCAAATTAACCCTAAAAAGTGCCCTTTTTTCCATTAGCGCGGGTCCACAGTGTCTTACCCGCGCCAATGGCTCAATTCCTCCAAAGAGGGCGCGCCCATGGATGCTCTGTCATAGAGCAAAGCCCGCGCCACCTAAATTTGGCTATGATTTTTAGCCAGCGCGCACTGAATGTTTTTTCCTCTTTGTTCATGGAGTTCTCTGAGGGAAAAATCTCATGGAAGTGGTCAAGTGTCATCTTTTTATCCATGACAACCAAGTTCAGTGGCTATTCAGGGATAATGCTAAATCTTCAGTAGGTGTCCTGATACAATGCATACTCCTTCCTCCTCCATCTATAAATGACTATCACCCTGCATTAAACCAACTAGTTTTTTGCTATAGCTATTGTGAGTGCCAAGTTTATGCTAGAGTGATAGTGAGAATTGAGAACTATAGAGGGGTTATGCTGCCAAAATATTGAGAGAGAAGAGGTCACTTTGCAAGGCGTATTTAACTGCTTGCCCAGTCAGAGGAGGTTCAACGTCAGAACCCTTTGGTTGTAATCTTTCTCTGTTTTTACTGATTAATAAACGACTATCATTATGGTTCCACTCATGTGTCTTTCAATGGTATTTGAGTTGTATCTTTTCTGACCGATATATAATTGCATATACTGGATTTTACGCTTGTATTTGTATCGTTCTTTGCGTGTGCAGGTGTCCGTTTACGTGGAGCGTGAGGATTGTGACCAACCAGAGCAAGGGAACGGGAGCGGCGTTTCTTCTACAACTACTAGCGTTGGATTCCAGGTAGATCATCATGATCGATCTCTGATTTATGCAATTAGGAACCTGCGTGTAGCGTGGTGTGATTGTTGCTAGACCCGTGTTAGGCTAGTGGGATCGCCTCTGTCCGCAGAGGGGATTTACCAGTTCAACAATTTGGCGACTCTGCTGGGGAGAAGCTTGTTGTTTGTTTTTGTGTTGTTTGATTTGTAAATTGTAGACGGAGCCTGATGAGCGGCCAGATAGCCTTCGAAACACTACTGCTATGCAGAAGTGAAGTAGATCAATGCCACTTCAGTCAATCTCCGGTTCAGTTTACAAACTGAACAATTTCAACCTTGCCTTGCATGTCAATTTTTCTCTTGTTTATTGGTCTGAATAGCTTTCTGGGTTAAAGTTCTTGCTGTTTTTTGCTTGCTACCCTTTTTAGACACTGTAAACCAAGCCTGGATCTATCCGTTTTGTCTTTTTACCTGGCAAACTTCATTAGCGCGTTTTTTCTTCAGACAGTCGCGCTGATTGGCGCTTGTTGCTCTCAGACAACTCGCGCCAATCTCTGTTTAGCGTGAGTTGCAGCCTGATAGTCGCGCCAGACTGGTTAATTTTCTAAATTAGCTTGTTTGTCAGTCTTTTAAGCTTGGATATGTGTCTTTTTGCTCCTTTTACACCTCCTGGAAGTTTGTTGGACTGTTATTTGGCTGGTTGTTCTTCTCATCCTACAATTGTTCGCCTTTTTCCATCGATTTTACATCTTAGCCCTTGTGACTTTATTTATCGAGCCTTCTGTCGGATTTGTGATTTGCTGATCCAGTCATTTTATTGATTGATTTCCACATTCCTCTGGTAGTTGTATAAGTTTTGCATTATATGATGCAAGTACCTCACTTTTAGCTTGTTTATTTCTTGCCTGACTTCATTGGGACTTAGATTACATAGTTCTTTGAAGATCTTAGTGTTTTCTTTGCTTTGGTGGGTCAGTTTTCATGTTTCAGATCTGGTTTTAGATTCCTTTGAGTGAATTATCTATTTTGTGCATATCTCTTGAAATCCGTTAAGTGCATCATACTATTTTCAAAGAAAAGAAAAA